>PVHY01002166.1:0-133743 GCA_004024945.1 Uropsilus gracilis | reverse complement strand
CATAAAGGATAAAGCCCTCAGACTCCAGGCAAAGAGGCTTTTCGAGGTCATTCTCTAACTCAGTAAATAATTCCAAGCAGCCCAGTGGCCAGGATATATTTTCCCTAAGAATAAGTTCCTAGCAAACCTAAAATTGTCCTGCTAGACTCTCAACGGAAGGCAAGTTATATTGCTAATTAGAATATCTTTAGTTGCACCTCAGATAAGTCTGCAGCCCATTGATGTGTCAAGTCCCAGTAACAAAGCGATAGATCGCTGTAGGCTATTTTGGGAAGCCTATATTGTTAAGATACAAATACTTAAGTTGATGTGTTAAGTCTCTAAAAGGTTGCTTCTGAATACTTTTTAGGAAGTTATATTGTTAGTTAAAATACTTAAGTTGATGTGTTAATTCTTAGTGGCAAAGTAAGGAAATTGCTTTAGGAAAAATTATGTTAGATACACCTAGGAAAAAGCGATAATCTGTTAATATGTTAATTGCATAAACTCATAGAATGCTGATTGCCAAAAACACTATATATATCCATAAAAATCTCAAATAAATCGCAGCAGATTCACCACCCCTTGAGTGTGTGCGTCTGTTCGCCATTTTCGCCGGCCCTGTGTCTTTCCTGCCCAGCTGAGCCCTGGTCCTCCGGCCTGCGCCTTCGCCCAGCCGGTCCGTAGCATGCAAGTAATACTTTCTCATGCAAAAATACCACAAATTAAACTTGTTTTAATTATTTTTAAGGTGCCATAGCTGTTCAATATTTTCCTTCCTCTATCAACAAAAACATTTTCAGGAGGAATTCATGTTCCCACCACTTCTAAGATCAAAGGTATGTAGATACTATGTCCACTTGGTATGGATATCCCTTCTGAAATAGTATGGATAAGCTGGTATGTATAAGGTATAGAGTGAGTAGGAGGCCTTGGGCTCTGTCTATACCAATACTATGAATCTTGGACTTTATTCACCATAAAAGCTGTTTCTAAGCCAGGTGTGGTGGTACGTGTTTGTAATCCCAGCAACTTGGGAGGCTGAGGCTAGGATTCACTTGAGTCCAAGGTTTCAAGACTACCCTGGGCAATATAGCAAGACCTAGTCTCTTTTTAAAAAAAAATCCATCCAGGCAGATGAACTTTCCATTGGCAGGTTATCGTGGTTCAGAAACTAATGATATACTGTACACTGGTTAGGCTTATAGGTAATCCTACAAAATCTCATTTTCAACTAACTTCAACATCTGACATGTTGTGGCTATCCAATGAGTAGTAAAGGTGTTCATTTTTGATACATAAAATGGGAAATTGGAAATAGAATCAGCTGAATTTTCCAACTTCTTTAAGTCCAGGATGGCTTGACTCTTACTCCACTCCTTACTTATTCCCTGGTTTTCTACTCTTTACTTTCAATAGTCAAATAATCACTTGAGCAAAATATCATCTATTATAGGAACCTCTTTGTTAGATCATAAACTTATTAATGACTTACTTTATTATTCCTTAAAACAATTAAGGATAGTGAAAGATAGTTTCACAGTGAAATGAGAATGTTGGTGGGGGGGGAATAAAATCAGAATGTCACTAAGATATCTTCTTTTTATACTCCAAATTCTGATGTGCAGTTTTTAACAAATCAATCACTACCTGTAACCCAATTTATACTAGTGATTTCAGCAGTCAACTCTATAGCAAATAATTCTCTAAATCAAGATATCACTAACAAGCAAACATTCCCAAGTAAAACAATTTTCAAAAGCCACTGAAAGCTTTTTAAGGCTATCGAAGGTATGAAAGACAAAGCTACAAAAACTCAACAGTCCCCAAACTTGCTTTTAGCACTCAAGTATTCAACAATCGTAACCTAAAAAGACACAATGATTTTTTAAAAAAAAATTTAATGTGCCTGTGTATGAAAACTAAACTATTAATAAGAGTATTTGCCAATCTCCTCAATAAAGTCACTTCAATTCTTTGAGATTTTCTTCAAAATATTTCTATGCCTTGTGGTTTTAATTCCCATCCAAATAAAAAATCAGAATATTGATAGACTAAGGTGAGCTTGTAATATATTAAAACAGTTCTCAAGAACTTTGCTTCTAGGCAAATCTTGTCCCCCTCCTTAAAAAAAATTGATTTCAGAAAGCAAAGCAGAATGTCTTGAAAGGAATTATATTTACAGGTTAGTTCATTAAAGCCATAGAGATAAAAAAATCAAACCTGGCATTGTCACATAAACATCTTTATAATCCCAAAATCATTATCTCCAAATGATAAATGATGAGCTAATCAACTCTCTAAATGTAGGAGCTTTACATTGGAAAATAATTTTTTTCCTAATGTAGCCTTACATTCAGATTTGGATCACTGAAAAGCAAATCAATGATCCAACAGCATTAAAAGAAATATATTGCCTCTGTCTTAAATCATAATTTTTTTACCAATTACATTAAATATATATTATCTTAAACAAATATATACATGTTTATAGCAGCAACAAGCAAATGCTTAAACTATAGCTGATAAAAAAGGAAAACCATGAGATGAAAGTGGATTTTTATTGAATTTCAATAGAAATCTGGTTCCCAGATTCAATTAAATGTTTAATCTCAAATTATTTGTGCACAAAAATACCTACATACATATCTCCAATAAAACTCCACTGACTTACAACAGGCAATTGTATTAAGATGATTGGAAAAGTGATGTAGCAATATCAAAAACAAAGCTATGTGAAAGTCAAACAATGGAAAAAATTAATCCTTCAGAGCTTCCATTAGTCATCAGAATCATCTCACAAGCAATCTTTTGAGTGTGTGGTGAATTAAAACAGTAATTACTCAAATTTATTAGACTTTTGTTTAACAATATTAAATTTGGGACTCTTTGAACTCCATCCCCTCCTACAACTAGGTTGTGACATATAATTATTTTCATTGAATTAAATGTAAGTTTTCTGATAAATTTGAAATACCCTTAGAATAAAACTAGAGATTCTGCCACTAGAGCTTGTCCTAACAGAGAAGAAATAACTGTTGTGATGACTTCAAGCTCTTTGCTTTTAAAGAAATGAGTAATCACTTATAATATAAAGTTGTTTATATTCCAGAACAAACAGGAAGACTGATTGTCTGGAAACATTATGAAACTGCACTTTTAATTTTCAAGTCATGCAAATCACAGTATCAGTCTCAGAAAAAAAAAAAGTGTTAATATATGTAAGCCACCGGAAAATTATCCTAAAATACAAGTAGCGATAGTATAAAAATAAATGTTGTCAACTAGCAGCTGACCATCCTACCAACATCCCACCTGCCCACCACCTGATGCCTGTGCTCCCTTTTCCTGGAGACTTGTACTGAAGCACAAGCAGCACCAATAGTTCTGCTTAACAACGAAGTAGGGCAAAGCCCAATGCTGATCTTTGAAGACGATTTCCAAGCAGGAAACAGCTCCTGTGAGCCCCCCAGAGCCTCCTCATGCTGCTCTCTCATGATAAAGCATCAGGAGCAAGGCTCTCAGCACACATCTGCTCCTTCACTACATTACCCTTGGTTCAGCTACTAGTCAATCTGCAACATCAGTAGTGGAACACTTATATAATCAACAGAGAATCAACTCTTGTCTACAACACCAAGAGCCCACTAAGGAGAGAGACATATTCTATTCATTTCTGGACCAATCATCTCACTCATAGTGTGGTGCCTAGGTGTCCAATGCACCCTTTGTTAATGAATGTATGAACTACATTGAATCTCAAAAGCCAGAAAATAAAGAAAAGAATCTCCCAATGAGGAAAAGAAAAATAAGAAGGGAGATGTGAAAAGCCAGGAGAACAGTGGTAGGGTGAAGAGGTTGCAAGGGCAAACAGAAGTTAGTATTAAAGTGGAACTACACCTGTCCCACCCACCACATGGTTAAGTTCCCTACCAAGCCTCCCTGTCAGATTCCAACTCCATGAGTATTAAAACACTGCAAGCCTATCACTTTTCTAACTGTGAAAATGGGACAGGCCCATATACAATCTAGAGGCTATTTAACCTAGATTTTTCAGCTACCCTAAGAGTTGTTTATAGACATTGTACACACAATTTTAAACTCAGTAACATCAACACATTTCACATTTCTCTTAAGTCTGCATAAAACAATAGGACTTAAGTTAAAGAGCAACAGTATAAAATCAGTTTTTAATTAAAAAATGTCAACATATTCCTTAAATTAGATTTCTGTCTAATTTACACATATAAACGCTAAAAATTACTACCTTGTCTGTGGTCTAGCTTGTCCTACTCTATTCATTATATAGTTGCATCACAGGCAAACCATTCAAAAATTAATTTTTAGTAACCATATTTCAGAAGAAATCACAATCATCAACTAGTGAAAATTAAGCATTTGTTTCCATCCAAAAAATTTAGACAGTAGAAATACTTCATGTTAAACTTAACCTCCTCTGAATAAGTAATATGTATCATTATCTGAGGACTATGTATCATTCCTCAGAACTAATTTACTGAGGAATGATACATATCAAGGGATCCAAAACATAGCATGGTGACTATGATACTGTCCTATATACTTGCAAAGTACCAAGAGAGTAAATCTTAGATGTGTTCACCACAAAAAGAGAGTAATTATGTGACATGATAGAGATGTTGTGTAACCACAGCGTGTTAAACATTTTGCAAAGTGTAAGTGCATCAAATCATCACATGGTAGACTTTAAAACGTAGAGTATTACATGTTAGTAATATCTCAATAAAGCTGAAGGGGGGACAGAATGATACATATCAAAAAATAGTCATTTTCCAGTCTTTCTGTGTGAGGAAAAGCAAACAGAAGATGAATACAATTACATTATATATTTAGGATATCTTCACGTTAACTGGAGAGCAGCCTCTTCGAGTTAGGATTTTTTAAACTACATTTTGCACAAAAGATATTTAAGTTTAAAATGCAACTGTTTTAGCATTATAAATTTTCCTTTCTATAGAAAACCTATATTGTAGTCCATAAAAAAATAGTGACCAAATATAAGTCTACAGAAGGGAGGGGGAGAAGCAGCAGGAGAAATGTTTGTTTCAAATAAAAAAGTCAGAATGCATTAAATGTAAGGTTTAAAATAAACTGGTTTTAAAACATGGGACCTCTGAGTAGCTATATACTTTTTGCTTCAGAATCTTAAAAAGGAACTTTCTTCAACTTGCAATTTAAATATGGTTAAGTTCTAATATCTATGCACATCCTTCATATATCTTTTTATACCTGTGCATGTCTTTCTAAGTATATTTTACCCACATCTACACCTATCTGGATAGGAGTATAAACACCTTTCTATGTTTACAGACATTTAGAGATAATTACGTAATACATAAATTTCTATTTCAATTTCAAGTGAAAGCAAGAATAATTTACTATCAAGAAAATAACATTTTTTTATCTGAAGAATGAAAAATGGAAGCTCTTCAATGTAAACTTGTCATGGTTTGTTAGTTGAAACAATAGTGGACACATTCCCAATACCAAGATGGATATGAAAAAAATAAGTAGCATAATATCATAAAATTTGTAGCTTACTTTGTGCCTTTTCACAGAAGTTTATCTGAAAGCCTAAAGTAAAAGAGATAAGTTCCAGTTCATTTACTGTAAATCAAACAAACCAAAATTAGAACATGACATTGCATTTTTATTACATTTTGAATAAAACTAATTCAAGTTCAAGTGATATTATCCCCACCATTATAGAAGTAACTACAACATATGGGCTCTGTTTAAAAATTCAGTTCTTTCTGATAAAGAAGCACTTTATTACATGAAATTGAACTCAAGTCTATATTTGAATTATACTGTCTTTACCTTTACATTTTTACATCTATTCCATATAGTATGTCCTTATAAACCAAAGTCATTGTAAATAAAGTGTAACTTTTAAGAGAGTTCTATAAATTTTTCCATCTACAAATTCAAATTGTATTAGAAGTTATTTTATTAAGTCAAATTACTAGTTAAAGATAACTCATGGTTACTACAAATAATTTAAATTTAGTTCATAAATTGTGAAATATAAACACATATAAAATCAACATTTTCTAGTCAATTAGTCAATTTCAAATAATAAAAAAACATGAACTAGTAAAGAGGTGCTAAAATTCCAAAGCAGGCCTTTAAAAAAGACAATTTTCCCAATAAATGCTACATCAGGATAGGACCTTAGAAGTTAGGAAAAAACCTCTGAAGTTTTATTAGAAAAAGGAACATATTTTCTCAAATCCAATTGGCTATTTTTTAAATAAGCTACTTAAAATAAGTCTTTACAAAATACTTCTTCATTCCTTGGTTTAATAGCAAATACCTGGTTTTCTCAGTGGTATACCTTATGTCTGTGTTTATTACTGGGGAGTAAAATAGAGAAAGCAAATCAAGCTTGTAAATAAAAACATTCAATCAAAACATATAGTTAAAAGAGCAAGGACAAGAGAAAAGATGTTTAAGTCATCTTTCCCAACCAGTTTTCAAAATTCTTTGAAATCTAAGAAGATAAAGGCATTACCTAAAATGTCTAAAATCTGTGAAATGCTAAAGGAGCTACACAGGTAAGAATGCAGCACTAGTGCACCAAAGCAAACCTCTGCTTGCTACCTAGCAGGAGCTAGGGAACTGGGACTAGAGAAGCTTCAGGGAAAACCCAAATGTAGTGCATGGACACTGTCCTCCACTCCTGGAGCTCATTACACTGCTCAGCAGATGTACAGCAGGAACAAACTTCAGAAAGAAAGGAAAATGACCTCTGGGGGTCCTGGACCCCTAAGGAACAAAACAAAGAGAGAGAGAGAGAGAGAGAGAGAGAGAGAGAGAGAGAGAGAGAGAGAGAGAGAGAGAGAGAAAGGCAAAAGGAGCTTAGCATAAGTCAAGAGGCAAGGTTACTGTCTCTAGAACAGCAGTGGACTGCAGAGAAGATAGGGGAGCCTCACAGCTTAGAAGAAGTTTCTCACAGGCTCCCACTAGAAAAGGGAAAGGAAAATGCATTAGTATTACACAGAGCAAGCTGATGAAACACTGAAACAATTTTAAAGCAAGAGTCACTCTTCTCCTTTTAGCTTAAATTAGTGAATGTTGCTACTAGGTAGCAAAAATCAGGAGGGAAGAGATGTACAAAATAGCAGTAAGAACGCTGAAGGAAAGAAGCAGGAAAAACAAAGGTGTATGAAAAAGAACAAATTGAATCTATATGTATGGCTGTAACAATAAATTATATAACAATGCAGGAAAATAATTTTAATAAATAGGAATAAAAATTTTAAGATTTATGTGATCAAAAATTTCACAATATCAACAATCATTCTTTTACTCTATTAGAAGTTAAGCTTGCTTTTAAGTGCTAAAATTTCACAAAACTTGGTTCTGTCAGCAGCACAGAATCATTTCAAGTATAAAAATGGAGTACAGAAATTTCAAAGCAAAATCACAGGCTTTTTTTTTTTTTAACCTACTCATGGATGAAAAGAGAAGGTGAAGATTATGAGGCTTTACCTACCCTCACTTCTACATTATTTCTCAACTCAAAAAAAGACTTGCTAACTGACCCAAACAGAACCCATGGGCAAGCAAGGTCTAAGTTAACTGGAAAATAGCAGCTCACCTTTTCCCTGTAATTCCATTCAATATTATCAATTAAACTGGGGAAGGAGGGAGCTATTTGCTAATTATTTCTAGATCTCTAAAAGACTAAAGACTGCGTGTGTGTCTGTGCATGTGTGTAAGAGAGAGAATTTTGTCTGTGCAGTGGCCCTCATGGGGTTTCCCAATTATCCCACCCCCATTCCTCTGAGTTGATGATATAACCCAGGGAGGGTGAAGGGTAGGGGTATAAGTAGTTGTCCTCACTAATTACTTATGGCTCCCTGAACAGTCTCAACTTCAGCTACAATGAAAATGAACTATAGAAATTGTAGTTCAGACTCCACAGCATTTCTTAATGCATACTACATAAGGAAAACTAGAGCTGCTTTATTTTGGATCCCTGTATCAGGATAAACATCTTCCTTCTGACACAAGTAAGAGGAGTCTAGTTGTTTTCCACCTTCCAACTTCAACCTCAAAATTTTGGCAAGTGCCTTAACATGAAAATTTACTCATATTACATCGCTATGGACCTAACATCTAAAGATTTATTTCGGCTTGCCCAAAATTTGTATTTCCATGATATTTAGAGTTCCACAAGATTTATTTCCTCCTGTGTTATTTTCTTTAGTTTTCCTTTCTCCCCTTTCTCAAACTTAAAAAAAAAAAAAAACCTGTCATCATAATTAAAAAATTCCAGATCGGTCCATCATCCAGAAACAATCATGGATTTATAAATACTAATCAAATCCTTTTCAATTCAGGATCACGTCACTCCTCATATGTCAGTTCTTTTTCCTCCTGTGGCTGGGTGACTACCTTGCTTACTCTTTGGTTATGCAACCAAAATCCTCTCAAGCCTGTTCAGTGAAGCACAGTACACCTAGGTAAGAACAACTTATTAACTATGTGACTGTGGGCAAGCGTCTAGCCTCTGTAAGCCTCAATGTTCTCATCCGTAAAATAGAATAATACCCTGTGATTTGTGATGATTCAATAAGGCAACATATCTAGAAGAAACAACAAAGAACATGGACTAGAACAGGTTGTTATTATAGTCGTTATTATTCCTGGTCTCTCCCTCCAGTGAAGCATGGATGTGGCCCTTGCCTGTCAGTCCAACACAGCCTCTCACCTCTTCTTTCACTTCATCACCTGAGAGATAAAATGGAGGGACAGCTTCTCTCAGGCAGCACTGGGACATCACTCTCTCCACATCTTTACTGCAGCCTCTCCTAGATACAACTTCATGTCTTAAGGATTCTAACAACTCCAAAAAGGTGGATACTTCCCCAGAGTAGAACCTAACTCAGGTTTCAGGAACACCAACCAATGTGTCAAGGGAGTCATTTACTGTCACTTATTTTTTCAGCGAAGTCAGGCAACAAATCAACACAAGCATGCCAGATATTTATCAGAAGATAACTGCTAAGACCTACTGTTTGTTTTCCACATTTTAAATTTTTGTTTGAGTGATTTTTTTTGTAAGACAAACAGCACAACTAGAAAAAGCTACTGTGATATCCCTATCATCTTTCCTTGTGATGGGGAATGGTGTGTTGTTCTTCAAGTTGCATGTGCTAGAATTATTATCCTCTCCTCTCTCAAAAGATCCATCTTGAATTGCACTAACTAATGGTTAATGCTACCTTTCATGTGTGGCTAACAAGCAGGCCAATCGTATAACTCTTGTCCTTGAATCCTTTCTGTAAGTACCTTGCAAAGAGTGTGGAGACACATGAAAACTTACCAGAGTTGGGGGGAAAGGCATAGCCACTAACCTATGCCTACCCAACAGCAGACAATAATTGACCCAAATGACAGCCTTTGCCAGAATAACACATTATTAATTTGTATGCTAAATGGGTTCATTTAATTAATTATGGAAAGTGTTGAAAGCATTCTATTACCTTTCCAATCTATGCTGGTCTCCTGGGCCAGTGCCTAATTAAAGTTTTCTACTAACTTGTAGATTCTCAATCACAATGCCTGCAAATACAAAATGCCCCTACAAACCCTCCAGTAAGCTTAGAACTACATAACATCAAGGAGCATCAGGAAGCATCAAGGCTACAAAATCAACTGAAAGGTGGCTGGATGCTTACAGCTACCACCCCCTGACTGAAACCTAAAATAATTTCTCCCTTCTGTTCCTGAATCTGTACCACTTCGGGTAAAATTCTTCTCTCAGACCTAAACGTCTGAAATGACTTAGAGAGCTCAGCGAATCTGTGACTTGTAATTACGAAAAGGGGAAAGTAACAGCCTAGCCTGTAGATTGAAACCCACCTTTTACTAGGTCAAAGTATTTACCTTAAATGTGAGTTCCCTAACCTATGAGTGTGGACTATGCCAACCTATCCTTAAACAGTACACAGGGGCAGCAAATCAGGTAATGGATAATGGGAAAAGGGATGTTGTATTAACTATGTTTTCCTCTCTTAATTTTCAATCTGTGTTAAAGTTTCTCAGTATATCACTTAGATCATCTCCACTTCCCAGAGGTATAAAGGCAAAGGAGATTGGCCTGGATTGTGTATGAGAGTTGATTATGATCTCCAGACTGCTTAAAATAAGAAAGACTATGAATCCAAATCAATACTGGTTCTCAAACTAGGTATAAGAAAGTAGTAAGAGAAATTTACTAAAAGAGAAAAAATGGCTCAAAATACAGGTTTAGTTTATACCCAGTATAAACTTTCGACACATAGTAGAGGAAAATGTAAGCATACCAAAAGTCATGTTTTCTATTTTTTTAAATTTAAATTTATCACACTTTAAGTAGCTAGTAACTAAAGCAGATAAACAGCCATGTCTAATATGAGCCCTTACGTACTTACATTTTATAATGTTAAAAGCACTTTCCATGCTTTAATTTAATATTGTGAGCCTCACATTAGCTCTGGAAAGTAAATATAATCCCTATTTAACAGGTTAGAAACTCAAGAATTAAGAAATGGTAAATATATTTCAAAGTATCTACTTTCCAAAGTCAGAACATATACCTGGCAGAGCATTTATCTGAATCCAGGTTGAAAAAAGAATCAACCAAAACATATAACAAGAAAATGCACAATTATCAAAATTAGAATTCAAGAGGCTAGAGAAAAGGTAGGACCCAGCAATAATGAAATTCATGGATCATGATGGGTTTAGTAATGAAAGAGACTATTAACAAGAACATTACAAGTAACAGTATTGTTGCCACTTATAATGATGATGGCTAGCATGTATCACAAACTTACAGTATGCCAGGCCGCTGCTTTACACACAGTCTCAAAGTATCTACTTTCCAAATTAGAAATTGAAACTTGGAGAGATTAAGGATCTTGCCCAATGTCACAAAATCCTAAATCCTGATGAGGGGATTCAAATTCAAGTCCCCAGATCTCTGAATCCCTGAGCATCATAATAAAAGAAAAAAGACACACACACACACACACACACACAGGAAGTTTCTCAACTCTGACAACCCTGGGCTACATATGCCAAGGCACAGAAAAGTGTACAAGGTTAACTGGTGCCCCGTACAGTGCTCAGCACACAGAAGGACCTCCAAAATCCATTAGATGAGATGTATTCCATATGCCCCACAAATGAATCCAGCTGTTTGAAAGGGCACAGTCATTAACAACTCCCAGAAAGGCAATGTTTTGGGGTGGCAAGTAGAAGCAGATTGCAGGGAGAAGGTGGCAGTATACCAAACATCTTGTAAGGATCTGAAGTCTGCTCTAATACCAAAGATCTTTGATAGATGAAGCATGGGAGGTAAAGATTTAACTTTACAAAACAAAAAAGGAGCATAAATTGCTGTTTAAGCTCATGCTTTATAACCTGGATTGCGTTACAGAGCAATCTGAAAATTTTAAGCACTTCTCTTCATTCAGATTAGTTCCAGAACAAGATATAGCTAAGAGATTTCTGAACCAGTTCAGAGTAGACACAGTGCTGACAGAGTAGTCACCAGCAATTCAAATCAGTCTTAAGTCCATCTCCCTTTAAAAATGGGTTCCGGTTATTAAAACGCTTAGTTCAAAACATGAGGAGCAGGAGATGAAGAATGGAGAGCATTGAACACCTCCTCACTGCAACGACTTTCTTTGCAAAGCTTCCCACTTTGGAATCTCCTCTGCCTAGAACCCTCCTCTTTAGGTAAGAGTGGCTTTCCAGTCAGGTTTACTTTAACCCTTCGAGCAATGCAGACTACTGGCTCCCTATTCCATTACAAAATCGGTAACATTTTTTCTCAATTAGTAATTTGTCTTATTTACCTACATATTATCCTCTCTCCCCCATGCTAGCCAGAAGTTAAGTTCCATCAGGGATGGTTACCCAGCACTAAGTTACTGTGTCTGACACTTAGCAGATATTATATGTCTTTTGAACAAAAAATATATCTATGAAATGTTCTCCTGTTGTCAAACTACAGGTGGCCCCACCAAAAAGTAAATCCACTCCTCTCCCTTCCAAAAAACATTTGTTATTTCTATAAGTTTTATAAGCCATCCATCTTGAATAAGCAATATAATTCTAAACTGTCAATTGACTATTTCATTTCCCACTACCAACTAGACAGTAATTGTGAGGTCAGGCAGCCCATCTTGTAGCTTGTTTGTATACTGTGACATCCAATAATTAATTCAATTTGAATTAATTATCTTAGGGCATGTGCATAGAAAGTGTCCTCTGAGCTCTGACATCCTGTCTGTATTCCTACCACTGTTCTTCATGCATTGAAATTATCACATGGGGAGGTCAACTGGGATATAAAGCTAAATCAAATCTTGTCTGTTTCCTGAACATACTCTTGTAAACACCAAATATTCAATGAATGTTGTGTTGGAGAGGACACATGGTTAAGAAAGACCAAGGAAGCTGATTAGAGTTTAATCAGAGAGTAACCATGGTCATACAGACAATCAAGAGTACCCCAACTGATGCTGCAATAATGTAGCATAATCGCTTTGGGAAAAATCATCAAGTGATTTCTGAGACCCCTGTTTTAAATATAACATTCTTACTCAAAATTCCATGGTAAACTTACAGAAATGGTCCCTAATGGGTTGGGGTCTGACATTTTCACAACACCCCCTAGTTATTCAGAAATAATAAGCATTCCCAGTGTTGAACGTCAGGAATTAGGAGGGCTGCCTCAGATGCCCAGACACCCCACAGTACCACTGTGACCCCAGCCTTTCCAATTCCTAGACTCCTCCATTTAAACCGAACTCACTCCTTTTTTTTTTTTTTTTTTTTTTTTTAATTTATTTAATAGTCTGCGTGCAACACGAACAGTCATCCCTGGCTCGAAAGAAACAGCCTCTCCCAGGGCAATGGCTGTCTAACTACCTTACAGGTGGCCCAGGCCTAACCAACCTCTCGCCCCTCCCAGCGCGCAGAAAACCGCAAAAGTTTGCAAACGTGGGGTCCAACAGGACCGCGCAGCCCAGAGGTCAGCTGGGTGGTCGCGCTCCAGCTGTACCCAAAGGGAACCAAGATGGCCCTGAGCCGGGCCCCAATGCGGCAGCGGCGGCGGGGAGCTGAGCCAGAGCGCCCGGTTGAGGGGCGCCGCGGCAGCCGCCTACCTGAGCGGCCCGGGGACCCGGAGCCAGGCCCCGGGGGGCCCCGGGCCCCGCCGCAGCCCCGCGGGCTGGTTCCCGGAAACGCGGGCGGGGCGCGCGCCAGGTAAGCGGCGGCCGCCGCGGGGGCGGCGGCGGGGGCGGTCCCGGGCCAGGTGGGCCCCGCGGGCCGGTCCGGCAGCCCGGCCCAGCCGAGGGGCCCAGCGCCGGCAGAGGCCGCGGCGGGGGCCCGCGGCAGAAGCGCCAGCTCCCGGCCCGGCCCGAGGTGGCCGGCACCGGGCGGGAAGCAGGGAGGGCGGGAGGGCAGGAGACAGGCGCGGGCGGCCCCGGTGGCTTCCTCGCCGGGTCCGGGGGCGTCCGCGGCCGCAGGGACAGGCCGCGACGCCGCCGACGGCCGCGCCAGGGGGTCGGGGTCTCGGCGCTGCCGCCTTCCTTACCCTGCATGCTGCTGACGGCCGGGTGGCCCGGCGCCGGGGACCCGACGGGGCCCGGGGTGCCGCTGCCGCTGCCGCCCCCGGAGCCGCCGCCGCCGCTCGGGCTCGGAGCCGCCATTGTTGGGAGTGAGGAGCGGAGCGGCGCCGCGGCGGCTGCAATGCAGCAAGCTCGGCCTCTCGCACGGCCGAGGGGCGCGGCTAGCGCCGACCTTGAGCCCGCCCCTGCCACGCCTCCGGCACGCCCCCGCTGGAGCCTGACGCGGAGCCACACCAGATGCTGAGGGGAGAACCGCCCAGCTCGCTCGTCCCTGGCCCAAAAAGTTGGCGCAAGTCCGGTGTCGGGGTTTGGGGCCAGCCGGCGGGGCCTGAAGTGGTTTGCAGAATCAAGAGTGTGTGTGCATTTGGGGGGAGAGAGGATGCGTGGCTTTTATCTGTCCCATGGAGGTCTGTGATCCCGAAGACTTAAGAAGACAAAGTCAGAATAATAAAACTGGAAGAGCTTCCCAAGATCTCCTCCAAAGATCTTTTTTTTTGCCTGGAAGAGATCTGTTTCCGAAAGAGATCATGTTTCTTGTCCAGTCACCAAGAGGGCACGACCAGAGGGGAGTTGTCTCCAGCTCGGATTCCCTCTGGAGCTTTTGTTAAGCCCCGCCTAACACCCTAACTCTCAAGTTTGTTCTGTGGAGTGCTGTCTGTGGACCTATCCCATAATCACCCCCATTGGAATCTACGTTTTAGTAACATCTCACGTTAATATGTATGCACATTTAATTTGGGAAACAGTGTCTTAAGCCCCTAGTAGGCTAGGCTCTATATGCTATCTCCCTCCCATCGTGCCCTAAATGCACACTGAATTCACTCCAGAACTTCCTCTCCACCTTCTAAGACCTATTACTGATTATTATGCAATACATAAATAACAACCCAAAAAGTCACAATAAGTTTCCATCCTAATTTTGTGCTTTGCGCAGACTTTGATTTTAGGAATGCAGAAAAATAGTCTTTTATGAGGCTAGAAGGTTGTGGGCCATTAGAAACATAATTGGCATGATGAGATTTGGATCTCTAGGCAGAGCTATATCTAGGTTGTAGTAAGACAGCCAGCAATCCTCCATTCCAGTCTAAACCATGGAGGTGGGTTTAGATCTGGGAGCATTGCACAGTCTCTGCCCTTTCCAACCCTGCTTCCACCCAGAAGTGATCTATGTTGGGACTTCCTCAGAGTATGTTGAATGTGTGTACTCTATTCAAATAGTCCTGTCTTCTTGCTCTAAACCCAACCCCAGCCATCACCTTGATTGCTCAGATGCTAACGGTGGCTATGGATAGAGCTCAGGGAAAATAAACTGGGGAGGCAGCCTAAACAAACTGAAGATATCAGGTAACTGTATAAAAGTGGAGCATCATCCACTTTCTGGTTAGCTAGAACTCTCCTCAGAGGGCTTGGCTGACTGATTAATATCTTTAATTCTAGGTCTTCATAACCATTCCAAGTCCCATCTTGGACTCTGTAGCCCACCCCACTTTCATCAGTACTGGGATGCACGAAAATGTGGGGTCATTGAAGGAGAAACTATATAACCTGAAAAGAAAGGTTCATTTCCAAACTGTCCATCTCATAGTACAATGTTCTATGTACATCTTGTGCCCTGCATACAACAGTGACAAAGAAAAAGAGGTTTTGATGTCTTCCTAACATTCTCCACTTTCAGGATTACACATTAGTACCTTATGGTATTTGTATCAGAAATCAAATAAAACCTTTTTTCAAAAAAAGAACACAACTTGGCAGTGATTAGTATAAATTAAGGCAAAAACATAGGGGTTCCCTCTCTTAACCAATCACTTTCATTGGGTTGACCACTTCAGCATACTAACAAAGGTATCAATAGCCTCATTGTTTGCTGGAAAATGAGCCAAATGTTGATTCCCATCATCATTAGGCTCCAGATGCAAGATGACCAAATAGCAAACAATTGCATTAGAGCAATTGTCCAGAGTTTCTTCCAGAATTGTTCCCAAACACTTCCTGTTATCTGTTAGACATCACTGGAGTGTGTGTGTGTGTCTATGTGTGTGTCACTTTCAATTTTAGTTTATTGGTAATTATAATAGTGCCAAGAAATGGCTTGTAGAATATTTAGTCTCCTACTCTGAGAGTACCATTCCTTTATGTACGCAATTAATAAAATCACAACCTTATGTAAAGTGCTACAAGCTTCTCCAATTACACACACACACACACACACACACACACACATATATATATATATATATATATATATATATAGAGAGAGAGAGAGAGAGAGAGAGAGAGACTAAGTCTCACTATTTTTGCCTGTGGAAGAACAGGCTCATGTTGCCCAAAGTACCGCAGACTCGAGCAATCCCCAGCCTCAGCTTCCCAGGTAGCAGGGATTACAGGCACATGCCACCATGCCCAGCTGGTTTTTTCAGACTAAGTCTTGCTACCTGCCCCCAGCAGGACTCAAACTGTGATCCCATGGCTTCCTAGGCTGCCACTTATAGACATGCGCCACCGTGCCCAGCCTACATATATCTTTTTAATAGAAACTTATTATTTATTCAATAAAACTCTGAGAGGCAATACTAGTGATTACATTCTTTAATTTTTAAAGCTACATAAATTTTTTAAATATATATTTTCCTCTGCTAAGCTATATATATAAATATATATAATCTATATTTGAGATTTTTCAAAAGGTGTTTAATCAAGTAAGAAAAACATTGACCTGCTATAGTTAAACAAATATACATGAGAGAATACATGTGATAAATAAAACTACCAGAAACTATTTAACCTAGAAAACTCATTCAGGAAAGCTGAATTTTAAAAATAGTATATATAAAACTAATTTGATTTTGTTTTCATTATAGTCAATGCTGGTTTGTGATACACTTACATTGCTGTTAGCTTAAACTGGCAGATAAAACTAACACTAGTAACCATTATTAAGCCTACAAATTAGCAAAACCAAAAGACCACAATTTTTTCAAATTGATCAAGTTATGAGCTTTTTACTTTTTATGTTCATTTTTCTTATCTATTAATGTTCCATGGTGAGTAATGGGCTAAATTGCATTATCCTAACCCCAAAATTTATATATTGAAGTCCTAAGTTCACAGTGCTTCAGAGTTGTAACTATATATAGAGATAGGACTTTTAAAGGGGTAATTAATGTAAAATCAGGTTATAAAATTGAACACTAATAGAATATGATTAGTGTTCTTAGACTGAGATTAGGACACAGACACAGAGGGAAGATTATATGGAGACATGGCAGGCAAGAGCAATCTACAAGTCAAAGAGATAAATGTCAGGAGGAAACAACCCTGCCTACACCTTGATGTCAGACTTAAACCATCAGGACTGTGGGAAAATAAAGGTCTGTTGGTTAAGCCAGCCAGTCTGTAGCACTTTTATGGGAACCCCAGAAAACCCTACATGGTTCAAAACTGAATTACATAAAAGCAGTTTAGCTTCTTTGGTAAGAGTAATAGTAGTGGTGAGAAGATAATTAGGCAATATGGTGCCAGTAGTCAGCAAATTCACATGTCTGAGAACTCCTTGGAAAAAAAAATTCCAAATCGGAATCTCTTGATTCTGCCATGTAATACTTTTTCTTTCTCATGAGAGTGGATAGACATCATAACATAGTAAGATCATTACCATGAGTAATGTACGGCCAAATCAAAGTGCCTTTTCCTGAAAGAGGTTGCAGAGAAGAGTAACATTAACTCACAGCAACTTTGTTTATATGCTACTGACCGGCAGTGCAAGAAAGACCACTAAGTGCAGGCGGCAAAGAGCTTAACTTGCAAAGATTTTAATTACAAGTTTCTCATCTCTAAAATGGGCTCCCACATTTAGAAATCTATCTTAGCTGTGTGGAAGTGTCTCAAAACATAAAAAAAATAGATCTACCATTTGATCTGGTAATTCCACTCCTAGGCATCTACCCCAGAAAATTAGAAACATTAATTCAAAAGGAAACTTGCTCTCCTATGTATATTATAGCACTAGCACTAACTTTTTATTATTTATTACTATCACTAAATTATGAAAACAATCTAAGTGCCCTAGAACAGATGAGCAGATCATAATAGAACATACATGTAATTCTGTCTAACTAAGATTATTGAATTTTACATTTATGTGAAGGAGCGCATTGTGTTTTTTGTTTTGAGATAACATTATTTATTTTGAACTTAATAATTTCTTTGTTTGTTTCTTTTGTTACCTCCTTATTGACCTGTAAGTCACATACTATGGGATCCCCAGTCCTCCTTATTCTCAGGACTGCTGTCTTGGTGACCAGATTTCATGCCAGTCAGTCAAACAGATACTGGCTTCCCAGGCTGGGCACGGTGGCTCGTGCCTGTAAGCTTCAGCCTATGAAGCGGCCAGGGCTAGGGATCGCGGTTCGAGTCCCGCCTGGGGCCCGTAGCGAGACCTAGTTCCAAAAAATTAGCTGGGCGTGGTGGCACGCGCCTGTAATCCCAGCTACCTGGGAAGCTGAGGCTGGGGATTGCTTGAGTCTGTGGTACCCCAGGCAACGAGAGCCTGCGGTTCCACGGGCAAAAATAGCGAGACCTAGTCTCAAACAAACAAACAAACAAATAAACAAATAAACAGATACTGGCTTCCCAGTATGTTCCTCATACCAGGACTTTTGTCCGTGGTGAGAGGCCTCCTACTCTTTGAAGCTTCTATGTTGCCCACAACCACTTCTATCCTCAGGTTTCGGTAACCATTAATCTGTTTTCTGTCTTCATAGATCTGTATTCTAGATGTTTCTATAAATGGAATCATATAACATATAACTTTTTCTCCCTAATTCCTTAACAATGTTTCTAAGATTCTTCCATGTTGCAGAATGTATCAGTACTTTATTACTTTTCACCACTGGGTGAATATGCCATATTATGTTTGTTTCTCTGTTTTGTCCATTGATGGATATTTTAGGTTGTTTCTACTTTTTGCCTATTATAGATAATACTATAGACCCGGGTACAAATTTTTATACTGATGTTTATTAATCACTCATATACATACCTGGAGTAGATTTGTTGGGTCATATGATAATTCTATATATAGCCATTTGAAGAACATCCAGACTCTTCCAAAGTGGTTGTACCATTTTAAATCCCCACCACCAGTGTATATGTGGTTTTATTTTCTCTGACTCATAATCAGTCTTTACTATCTTTTTAGCTGTAGCTACTCTAGTTAGTAACATTGTATTTTGAGATACTTTTGCTCTACAGTATCCACTTGACCTAGACTTTGGCAGACATTGTACATGTGACAAACTAGAAATGAAACACATTCATTTCAAGAGAACTCACAACAGGAACTAGTGTTATCATAAATTAGTCATGCTAAGTACATTCAGATCACCAATCAGAGCTACCAATTAGAGCTCAAGATATTTAAGCACTTATTTCTAAAAGGTACGCATAAAGTTGTTGGCTTACTCTAATCATCAAAACCAGTAACTAAACTCTATTAGTAATTGATGAGGCAGGTTACATACATAGACTAACTGAAAAATTGTTGCTGAACCCTTAAGAAATTATCTATTTGGAATGTTGAAAAAGTTCAAAGGCCCAGTATTCAAAATTAATAAGAGTATACATCGCACAGAGTACCAAGTGTTAGCAAACAGGAGGAAAAAATGTGGGAGAGTTACAGGGGTGAAGGCACAGAGTGAAGATCACTGGCTTGGGTTTGAAGCTTATACACAGAACAGATATTTCTTAGGTTAGCATGCCAGAACTTTCTTACAGATGAGACTAATAGAGTCCAGGTTAAGATAGCTGACATATCTGCCATCTCCTAGTCCAAGCTGACATATCTAGAATGCTTGCTACCCCTGAAGTCTACTGGAGTGGTCCTCTTTCAACCTGACTACCCCTCATGAGTACCTGTTCCCTGACTAATCTAGTGACTGCAATAAACAACACTTGAAATGTTTTAAAATCCATACAAAATTGAAAATACGGTGACAGAAGAATATATTATGAATGCAAGAATGAATAAATCTGTATAACAGTTCCAACTCAGTGGAGTGTGGAATTTGGTAGAAGGGAAATTCAGGGCAACAATCCTGACAATGCTGATGTCCAAAAATAATGTATATGATATAAAATGAAAATATGAGCTGCTACATTTAGACAAAGTGGAGTTAAAAAACAGTAGAGCTTATTTTAAAAATATAATAGAGAGCCTTAGTAGTAGACAAACAGAAGCGATGGAAAGATTTAATGAATTTGAAAACACAGTACTAAAGAACACAAGGATAGAACCAAATAGAGAAATAAAAGGATACAAAGGAAAGACTGTGAGTTCTCTGGGACAATTTAAAGAGAAATAATAGCTGTATCATGATGAGATACCAGAAGGAGAAGAAAAAGAGAAAGTCATAGAAATTTTATCTGAAGAAATAATCACTGGAAAAAAAAAAGCTTATCTGGGAAATGAACCAAAAGTTTTGATCAGAGAGCACAAAGTATTCAAGTGAAATAATACCAAGTAGATATACATCAAGACATGTTAACAATAAAGACAATACTGAAAATATCCAGGTTAAAAAAAGGGTAATGTATTAGGGAACACCAATCAGACTATCAGCAGATTTTCCAACAGATATCACAAGCACCAGGTGACTGGAGAAAGATATTCAAAGTATCATGAAAAAAAAACAAGATTCCAGTCCAGAATCCTCTACTCAGCAGGATTAACAATCAAGATAGAAGAAAGAGTAAGGTGCTTCATTGGAAAGCAAAATTAAAATAATTCATCAACACCAAGCCACATATAAACAAAACCTCCACAGGGTTATTATAAAGCAACAGAATAATGAATGCTGAAGCAAAGGCATCTAAATTATTTAAGTGGAAGAGAATGAACAATGTGACCCATTAGAAACAGTATGAGAGTAGATGGTTCAACAGGTTGAACAAATAATCCATTATATACTTACCTCAGTAGAACAAAAAAATAATAGAAGCAATAAATTTGACAATGGGAATGGGACACAAACAAAATACAAATTCTTAAAAATATTTAAAAAGACAAGACAAATCAAGATATGAAATTTGCTATTTTTAGCAATAAGTTTCTCTATCTCAATACTGACCTTAAATGTAAATGGCTTTGAACTCACCAGTCACAAGATGTCAAGAGGATGTATGGGTTTCAAAACAAAGCCCAGCCTTCTGCTGTTTACAAGAAACTCAACCTTACCAACAAAAGCAAGCTTAGAATTAAAGGTTGGAAGACAGTTGTACAAGCAAGTGACAACCCAAAGGGAAAATAACCAGGAACAGCTATTCTACATCTGATAGAATAGACTTTTGATTAAGAAAGTTTAGAAAAAGTTAAAGGACACTACTACTACTACTACAACAAAAATAACACAAATATATAATCACTGAATGCCAGGAGCAGGGCCTCCTCTGACTCCCTGCAATCTGCTTGCTACAAGCAGTCAACCTGGATTCCTCCCCTGAGGCCCCTTTACACTCTGGTCAACAAAATTCTAAGGCA
This sequence comes from Uropsilus gracilis, assembly GCA_004024945.1. Lineage (NCBI taxonomy): Eukaryota > Metazoa > Chordata > Mammalia > Eulipotyphla > Talpidae > Uropsilus > Uropsilus gracilis. The sequence continues at coordinate 112,554 of PVHY01002166.1, read as the reverse complement.
TCCCCAGTAGACTCTTGGGCTACCAGTTGTTTTTCCTGACCATTTTCATAGGCAACTCGAACCTCTCTCTGGTGACTCTTTTCAAGACTTTCTGAAACTAACTGATAAATTTCATTTTCTCTCTTCATACAACATAATAAATAGAATACATTCTTTAAAAAATGTTTTTTTTTCTTTTTGTTGTTTTGTTTGTTTTACAAAAGTCTGGTGTTTGGTTAATATCTATCTTCTTCTCTCTGTCTGGTCCCCAATGTGAAGACCCTTTTTACTAGTTAGCAGTGACAGATGAGTCACCCATCTTACTGTAAGTCCAAAAGAAGAAAAAAATTTCTTCTCTTAGTGCTGGCTGAGACCTTCAGGAGTGAGCACATGCTTTTGGAAGCTTCTAGTAGAGGAAGGAAAGTTCATTCTGGAAAACCCAGTGCAGAAATTCAATATGAGTAGATGTTCCTCCATTGCTATCAATGGTACAGATGGCGATTCCCACTCTGGGGTTTTTCAGATTCCAGGCTGTCAAGGCAAGATCAATGTCAGAGGCATCAATGGCAAGGTCTTATCTCCAAAGTCATCAGATTCATGGGCTCAGCTAGGTACCAGGAAGATAAAGTGAGGTAAGCTCATGAATGGCAACACATGATCATGCAAAATTAGAGTCAATTAATAAAAGGTCAAGATGAGGCTTTTATGGGGTCCAGATATGGAGAATTCTGGGTGGTAAAAAGGTTAAGAGAATATGAGGCCTTTTATTCAATTCCTGGAAAATTCTTACTCAAATAGAACTCCTGAAACCATAAAGGATCCTAGTCAGTTAATGAATAAGGAATTGTCTTATCTCATAAGCTTTTCAGATCAGTATCTGAAGGCTAGAACTTTTTCTGGCATAAACTGAAGCTCAAAAGTGGAGTCAGCATTCATGGAGTGACTTGACCAGGTGATCTCTTGGCTCTCTCGGTAACCCCCATCGTTTCCTCATGTAGAAAGCTGGAAGCTTTACAACTACAAGGAAAGAAATGAAACTCAGATGCAAAAAAAAAAAAAAAAAAAAAAGGAAAGGAAAAAAGAAAAAAGAAAGAAAGAAAAAGAGAGAGAGAAAAGACCTCAGATGCACAGTCTGTTTTTAAAAAGACAGAAATAAAGATTGGCCAGTAACTGAAAACCACCTCAGTGTTAGATAGGTATCTCCATGAGTCAATATCCACAGTTTTCTGTTGGTTTATATTTAAGCTTAAAGAAAACAGTGATATTTACTCCACAATCAGAGAATGTATTACATTTAACATAACTGAATTCATTTAGTTGAGAGTTTTAGTGTATTTCTAATCAGCACACATAGGTTCTCTTAGGTTCTCTTTTCCTTCTTGGCTATTTGGACATTATCCTCTTAAATACCATAGCAAGAGCAATGTGATATGTTTACACAGTTATAATTTTTATTATCATTTTTCTCCAGGAATCTTCTATCCTAAAATGGACAGTATGTCTCCTAATACTACTAAGAAATAGGTGGTATTATAACCCTTTTTATTGGCAGGAGAAGGCATAGGTGATTGAGCTAAGTACTAAAATTTTTGTGCTGAGAGTTTGAGAATAAAAGTCAGCACGGAAAGTTTGTTCTGTTTTAACTTCCACCAAAAGCATCCTTATTGATTGTGTAGGCATTATTCCTGCCTTCTTGCCTGTATATTTTATGACAGTGAGCTAGATGTTTTCTCTTTTTCTTTTTCTTTTTCTTTTCTTTTCTTTTCTTTTCTTTTCTTTTCTTTTCTTTTCTTTTCTTTTCTTTTCTTTTCTTTTCTTTCTTTTCTTTTCTTTCTTTCTTTTTTTTTTAAGCTAGGTCTCGCTATGTTGCCCCGGGGGTTGTCCCGATCCAGCGGACTCAAGTGATCCCCAGTCTCAGCCTCCCAGGTAGTTGGGATTACAGACATCCGCCACCGTGCCCAAATGCATTTTCCAGGTCTCACTATGTTACCTGAAATAGTCTGGAACCTGTGAACTAAAGTGATCCCTGGCCGCTTGCCTCCCAGCACTTGGATTACAGGCATGCACCACCATGACTGCCTTATATCTGTTTATTTCTTGAAGTTTGAGATGATTCTGTATGACTGTGTACTGATATGCTTCTTTTCGCTACCAGATGACCCAGCTAATCCACTCCTGGATATCTAAGCAAAGAATACAAAACAATAATTCAAAGGGATATATACACTCCTTCATTTTCTACTAGAATGATTTACATAATCAAGCTATGGAAACAACCTAAATGCCCAAAGAGAGATGAGTAGATTAGGAAGATAAACTCTTGCATTTGTGAAACTATGGATGGAAATGGTGGGAATTCTGCTAAATTAATTCAATCAGAAGGAGAAAGACATATGTAGGATGGTGTCACTTACAGAGAAACAGAAAAAAGGCTAGAGTTGAGGCTACCAGAAAGGAGACAAGAGAATGCGGAAGAGGAATAATAATAATGGCTTCTAGGTGAGGATTAGGGATGTTTCGGTGATGGGTGTGGTGTGGTAACACATCTGAAGGTGGAGAGCCTATCCCTCTGAATACAACCCTGTAAGCCAATATTTCCTCAATGAAAGTAAAAATTTACTTCCAAATCCCATCTCTTAAAGAATCTTACTAGGCAAGAAGACGATAAATTTGGCTTTAGCTTGCCCTCTGTAAGTTTGCTCTACAGCGAGGTTTGAGAAGCTATCTAGTTTTGATCAAGCACTCTTTACCAATGAAAATGTTTTGAAGCAAAAGTAATCACTATGTATATATGTAATTATCATAAATAAGTGTAGTATTTTGTTTGCATATTTTATATTATAAAATGTGAAAATAAAAGTCCAAGAAGACTGAGCTAAGAGTGAAAAATGTTCTGAAATATTTATTCTGCTTACTAAATATAGGTCTCACTAAAAATATAATAGACAACAAGATTAAATATACCTCATTAGTGAGCAACTCTTGGCTTAATACTATTATTCAGAAGCAGCTTTTTTTACTTTTAAGATGAGTTTATTTTTAACACTAAATTTTATGGTTATAAAAGTAAAAAAAATCCTTTCAAAATCTCCAAAGGGGAAAGGGCCTTACTGGAAGCACCTATCTCTTTTTCAATACTGTTTGCTAACTAAGCAAAAAAAAAAAGGGGGGGGGGAGGTTTATGATCTGGGGCTACTAATTGCATAATCCCTGATGTGCATCAGCAACTGTTACAAGTTAATTGGAAAATATTTTGCATTTTAGTAATTTTTGCTCATGGATTTAAAATGAAAAGCAGTGAAACTTTTTATATGCAACATTTTTATGTGCTGATTTTCATTCACTAGGATCATAATAGGCTACTAGACTTTTTTATTAGGTTTACTAAAGTACTTGATAGGATATCTCATGATCTTAATCAGTGCTGAAGAATTATTTTTGTGTTCTGGAGATATGTCTAATATTTGTGTATGTATAATATATTCTACATACATAGATAATTTGTATCTTTTTTAATAATCTGTATATATTATTTTAGTGTAAATATAAATATACACATACTTATATATTCATAAAAATCAAATTATAGCATATATGTACATATACATATACGTACATATAATATGTAATATTTACTATGTAATAGTCACCATTTATCATTTATCATTAATGATGATGGATATAAATGTCCATACTGCTAGCCTTCTAATATTTGCAATTCTTTTACCTGGGTTGTGGTTAGGTCTGATTAGGTCGGCATTGTTATCACTTCCCTGTTTTTCAAGCAGAGCTCCAACTAAGTGTTATTCTGCCATTTTCTTGCTGTTTACCTGTGTCTGCATTATCACTGTAAACTTCAAACTGAATTTAGGTTGCAGGAAACTTTTTAAATGACACATTCTCTTAGGGTTAGTTTATTCCAACACAGGTCAACTTCAGTATATCTCAATATGTTGAAAGAAAATTAAAATGTAGGGTCCCATTTTCAGTCTCCCCATGGCATGGTTCTCCTCCACCTCCCTGTGGTACCTCCCACAGTGTGACCCAGTTCTGCTCAATATGAGACCAAATGAGGAACTAGGCAATCCACTAAACTCAATACTGGTGTGAAGAAATGTCTTTCCTTAGGTTCATGGATCTAAAAGATTAAAAATGTCTGTAATGGTTGAGTGATATGGAGAGACTTCTTTAAATTAAAAAAAAAACAACAAACACCTTTTTGAGGGACTGAAAAATGACTACACTTATAACTATCTCCATAGAAGAAGGTTGATCTTTGAAATTGGGAAGCCTCAGCTTGCAAATCCCTTTTTCCCAATTAAAAGGTGAATATTTTGTTTGTAAAAAACTTACTTGACTCTATAGTTTTGTTTCTTTCAATTCTTTCCTTCCTCCCTCCTGTCTAATAATGTTTTTCTTTAATTTTATGGTTTCTACTTTTTTTTAACAACTAAGAATATTCACTAAAAAATCTCCTTCAAATTTCAAATGGATTAAATATTTAGATATAGAACCTGAAACAATAAGATATGTAGAAGAAAACATTGGTGATATATTCTGACATCAATGATAAAGATGTTTTTGGAGACTCAGTCCCCATGGAAAGGGAAGAAAAAGCAAAAAGAAACTATCAGGATTACCTCAATTTAGAAGGGTTTTACATGTTTGAAAAAATATATAAGTAGAGTAAAAAGTATATAAGTATATACTTATATAAAATATGTAAGTAAATTAAAAAGACATACTACCAAGGGGGAGAAAATATTTACATATTACATAGTCAACAAAAAAATCAATATCCAACATATATAAAAGGACTTATAAAATTAAACAATAAACAAACAACCCAATTAATAAATGGGCAGCAGATCTGAATCTGATAGCCTGCAGATCTGAACAGACAATTAGTTCAACTAAGAGGACATCCAGAAAAACAAGAGATAGATGTAAAAATGTTTTTCATGGCTTCTAATAAGGGAGATGCTAGTTAAAATCAAATAGGATATCATTTCACACCCACAAAAATGGCACATATTAAAAAGACTCCCAAAGACAAGTGCTGGAGAGGATGCAGAGAAAGAGGAACCCCGATACACTGTTGGTGGGAATGTAAATTGCTGTAGCTATTCTGAAAATTGATCTGGATTTATGTTTAAAAATTGAAAATGGAAATGCCATATAAGTCAGCAATCCTAATCTTGGGTCTATATGAAGAATACAAAACCCACTAACTCAAAAAGATTACTACAGTGTTTGTTGTAAATAGAGTACTATTTATAGTAATAGGGATGTGGAGTAACCTTAATGCTATTTAGGTCTTGACTGAGTCAAGATAATAAGGTATGAGATGAGACACATCACACAATGAGATGTCTTTCATATATAAGAACAAAGGAAATATTTCCACTTAAAACAAAATGAAAGAAATTTGAAGGAACTATGAATAGCTAAGCAAGTCAGATGACAAAGGCAAATATTGGACATTTACACAGCTGATGAGTCAGTGTAAAATGCTAATATAATAGCAGATATTAATTAATGAAGTGAGTTTTTTGAGTTAAGAGGGAAGGGAAGTGGAGAAGGGATGGAGAGAGAAAGGGTCAAAATGGATACATGAGTTAGTGGTGTGTCAATAAAATGAAAATTTCCCTTTTAAAAGTCTATTATCTCCAATTTCTTCTGCAAGGTCTCTCATTTTAGGATAACATTGATTCATTCATTTTGATGACTTGCAAGTTTTGATATTAAGTTCTTCTTCAGTGAAAATTGTTTTCTATGGGTACCATACAATGCTAGATAGCAGGTGTACCCTAGAACCTTGTTATCCTAAGACCAACTTCTCTGCTCAAAGGTATTGTTCAGTAGATGTCCCTTCCTTCCTCTTAAATACAAAATTTTCCTCCCTACTCAGTCATTGCAATTAGCATATAAATATGCTGCAATGTCTGTACTTTGTCTCATTTTGATATCTCTTTATAGCAGAATGTCTAGAATGATTTGTCTGTAATTGTTACTCCATTTTTCTAGGTCTTTGTTGAACTGACTTCATCCAGACTCTCTTGGCTCCCAGCTTCTCTTGATAAGCTCACCAATGAGTCTCTTGTTGTCAAAACCAATGTTCAATTCTCAGTTCTCATTTTATTTTTGATCACTGGAATTTGATACAGCTGATTACTCCCTCTTTTTCCTTTGAACATTTCTGCCCAGAGCTTCCAGTACTTGACTCTTTATTTGCTTCCTATCTCTGTCTTTTCCCTCTCTGTCTATTTCTCCTTTGTTGAATTTCCCCAACCCTATATACTGTTGTCTCAGATTTCATTCTTCTCTTTTCTCAGGGATTAGGTATTCATTATTTTCCCTGCCTGGGATCATCCCCAAGAAATATCCATAAGCCTTGCTTCTTCATTTCAGGTCTGTGTTCAACGTTGTTTTATCAGTCATTCCATGAGGATCCTACATAAATCACTTCATTTCTAACACTGCCTAGTCACCCTTACCTTGATTTAATTTTATCATGTATCATTACTGAATACACTTGCTATTACTTACTTATTTATGCATGGCCGTTTCCCTCAAAAAAAAAAAAGTCTCATGAGGGTAGGGAATTTATCTTAGTTCATTGCTGTATACCTAGTTATTGCAACATTACTGGGGGATGTCAATATTGTTGGGTTCAGAGAAATGGGTCCTTGAGTTACCTTTGAGAAAAGTTTCACCAATGTCCTGTTTAAGAGACACGTGAGTTTCCCCACAGGACAGAGGTGTTTAATTATATCCAAAAAGGTAGGCTTATTACAAAAAAGAAAGAAAGAAAGAAAGAAAGAAAGAAAGAAAGAAAGAAAGAAAGAAAGAAAGAAAGAAAGAAAGAAAGAAAGAAAGAAAGAAAGAAAGAGAGAAAGAAAATGAACGGACACTTGCACAGACACAACCAGGCAGAAAGAGCTGCCCCTGAAAGGGACAGGTTTGATTAAAAGAAATGCTAGCATAGAGACAGGTGGGTAGTCTTGGGAGGAGAGCTGCCACTCTTCTTTTGCAAAGGGAAAAGGTTGGTGAAAAGAAACACTTGCCTAGTCACAGGTGTTCGGGAGAGCTGTCTTTTGATAGTGCAGAAATTGCACTCATATAGTATTCTCTTTGGGAGAAATTCATTTTTTTGTGCAATCGTTAATGGTTGTTGGATGAAATTACGTCTAGGGTATGACTAGGTAGATTTGAAAGGACTGGTGATTCTCTACCACGGCCCTCAATCTCCATATCCCCACCTCTGCTCTGCATGCTGGATCCTTTTTATAGCAGTCTAATATTTGCTATGGTAGTTGGCACCAGAGAAGGTGTCTCTAGTTTCTCTAAAAATGGTCACTTTCCCATATTGCTGCAGCTTCTTTTATGAATAACCTTCATTTTCATAAGATTGAGCATACACGTGATGCCCACACAACTGTCCTCCCAGATTTACACAGCTTTTACTAACACGGCTTAGTATCCCAGAGGGCTACGTGACAATGTACAGGAAACCCTAAAGATGGTCAAGAACCAAATTCGGAAACTGATGAGACGACTTTCGCAGTTATTTTGGTAAGTGATGTGGAAATAAGAAAAAGTTGGAGAATGGAGCGTGAACGGTGTGTTTGAATGAAAGGCAGGGGGACGTCATAATTGTGGGCATGTGGAATGGGGGGGGTAGGAGGTTAGGATGACATGAGAAATGTATGTAGAGATACTTAAGTGTGTATATGAAACAGAGAAGGGCAGTGGGGAGGGAGAAAGACACAGGCAGACAGTAGAGGAGGCAGGACAGAGGTTGGCATCTCGCTAAATTCCAACGCTGAAAGAGGAGCCCTGGAAGGTGAGCTCCCAGGTGAGAAGTGGCAAAAGCAACACTGAGCAAGGTCTGGGCAAATCAAATACTCCTGGGAGGCCGAGTGGGTAAGAATGGCAAGAGGAGAGAAATCTCTCTTGGTCAAGAACGGTCAAGATGACCGTTTCAGTTTTGGGTGTGGGATTAAGGGGCGGGGTACAGGACAGACAAGGGCATTACCTTTGCAGCCCTCGGAATGCTTGGTGCAGTGCCTGGCACAGATTAGGGGCTCATTATGTGTCTGGTGAAATCTGATATACTTTTGTTTTTTGAGACTAGGTTTCGCTATTTTTGCCCGTGGAACCGCAGGCTCACGTTGCCCAGGCTACCACGGACTCAAGCAATCCCCAACCTCAGCTTCCCAGGTAGCTGGGATTACAGGCGCGCGCCACCACGCCCAGCTATTTGTCTGGTGAAATCTGAATCAACGCACAGAGCTACGATGAATGAACAGCCGGCGGCCTTCGGGTCGCAGGGGCGCGGGCTAGGCGGGAGGCTCCTGTGGCCAATCGGAGCCACCGCCTCCGTTCCGGCCCCGCCCCGCCCGCCCCGCCCGCCCCGCCCCCGCCAGTCGCCTGACGGCCGCCAGAGGCGCGCGCAGCCGCCCATCTCCCGGAAGTGCGCCCAGAGCTGGCGCTGCGGGCCGAGGTGAGCGCGCGCGAGCTGGGTTGGCCGGGCCGCCGCCCGGGGTCGGGCCTGGCGGCGCCCGCGTCCTCGCAGTGCTCGGCTGGGTCCCGGGAACTGCGGTGGGGCTGGCTGACGCGCGCCCCTGCTCCTGGGAACGCACACAGGGACACGGCGAGTGCGGGGGAGGGGCGGCGGGGCTGTGAGTGGACCCTGGCGGTCGTGGAGACGTCTGTATCCGTATCCCTACTCGGATCTGCGTCCCTGAGCCCCTGGGTTCCTTAGCACTCTTCGGCTGGGTCTCTGGAGTGGGGTTGTAATTGGAGTCCTCCTTCCTGCCGTGCCTAAAACCCAAAAATGAGCCTGGAAAGAGGGACCCGGATGGACTGATGTTCAGAGTGTCTCCCTCCAGGGTGCAGTCGGTGTTGGGGGTAGGAGGGTGGAGAGTGCATCGATGGGGAGCACTGCCCAGAACGCCTTTAGGGATTTCAGTGACGCTGGTCTCCCGGGTGCTAAAAGCCTGTTGCTACTCCCAGTTTTCTATGACAGCTCCTATACGCGCCCCCACCATAATCCACCCGTCCCTATAGGGCGGTCTTCCCCAAGCACAGGCTTTAGAGATTGTTGGGTTTGAATTTGGCTGCACTCTGATCATCAGAGGCTCCTGCTTTGAAAACTTTGCCGGGTAATTATCAGAATTAAAAATAACAGCCTAATAGGGAACTGTGACACAGAGTCAAAGAAAAAATTAGACTTTTTAGCAGAGAGAGAGAGAGAGAGAGACAGAGACAGAGAGAGACTGCACTGTACTCTGCATACAAGAAACAGAATTATTGCTAAAGTGGGGGTGATGCGGGGTGGTGGGGGCACGAATGGAAAATTACTAATGGTTATCAACTTGGTGGGAGTTTTGTGGAAGGCATGCCAGATGATAAATTGATCAGATGTCAGGATGGTCAGATAACAAGGTTGGGGATGTAGAATTTTACTAGATAGCAAAGATGGGGGGATTTCGCCTACATTTGCATCAAGCAAATTCTTAATAGCACTACCAAACAGGTTGACAGAACCCAAGAACAGAGACTGATCAAAAAGAGGACTCAAGAGCTTGACTAAAGTTTGGCTAAGCAGTGTCTTTGTCAATAGTAGGTGTTCAATAAACAGCTGCTCTATAGTAATAATACTTGCTAAATATACATTAATAAAATCCATTCTGATTTGTAAGAGCTTTAATAAGTGTAACCCCTATACATTTGGGATAACTTTTCTTTTGTACCAGGAGCAGATACTCAAAGTCATTTTTGTCAAGTGTTATGTAAACTGATATCTTAATCCAGGAATCAAATAATTTGAGTAAGTTTATTCATCTGTCTCTTGCTGTCTGAAATCTTGTTGCTTGCTATTTAGAATTCAGGACTCAAAACAGGTTGTGAAGGCTGCATGTATATTTAACTTTCAAACATATTTACAGCTGTACATTTCCTTCTAAGCAGTGCCTTTACTATTTCCTACCCAGTTTGATATGTTGTTTTCATTATATCAATATGTATATAAATTTTAATTTCCCTTGTGATTTTTTTTCTTTGGCTACAGGTAATTTAAGAGTGTTATTTAATAATTTCCATTTACTGTGACTTTCTAGATACCTACTATTACTGTTTTCTAACTCACTTGCACCATGGTGAGAGAATATATACTTTAAAGTATATACTGGAATCTTATCCAGTCTTTTGAAATTTAATTATGCTTATGGTGTGTTTTGGTAAATGTTTCATGTGCATTTGAAATGAATGTGTATTCTACTGTTGTTGGTTATAAATATCAATTAGATCAAGCTGGTTGCTAGTGTTTTCTCATTTTCTTTATCTTTACTAATAATTTTTTGAGGGGGGATTTATTTATTCTCAATTATTGAGGAAAATCTCCAACTGATCAAAAAAATTTGCCCCTTTATACCTGATATTAGATACACAAACATAAGCATTTGGGTTGATTTATGTTTTAGATGATTTGAAGCATTTATACTAAAATGTCCTTTATTTCCTTTTATCTTCACAACTACTCTACCAGTATTAATATATCTATAGCAACAAGAATCATATATTCTTGATGACTTAATCCATTTCTCATAATAAAATGTCAATTTTTTTCCTGTCTTTGAATCCATTTTAGTCATATACTTATATAGCCATTACAACTTTCATGTACTCACTATTGCATAGAATATCTTTTTTTGTAGACAGGATATGGTTGGGTCTTGCTTTTAAAAGTCTAAATATCTCTGCATTATAATTCCAGTGTTTAATTTACATAAATTACTATATGGTTGGGTATTAGTCTACCATATACTCTTTTTGTCTTTCCCCCACCCCACATCGAGCTGTTTTTCTTCTCACTTTTTCCTATCACATTGTGGGTTACTGAGTGGTTTCTAAGTATTCGTTTATTGGTTTTTTTAAGCTATAGTTCTCAGTATAAGATTTTACAGTTGGGCGTGTATATAATTAAGTAGTCAAAGTTTAACTTAGAGGCTAATATTTTGAAAATAACACTTTATATTTCACAATACCCGTTTCTCATTTCTTGCCTCTCGCTTAACATCATACTCTTCCCATTTGTCACTTGATATTTAACACCACTCTCTTCCTACTTCTCAGCACTTTATAAATATAATAATCTAGCAATAGATTAATATCATTTACCTCTTTTTTGTTCTATTGTTATTTTTATTTTTAAGAGTCAGCTGACTTTTAAGGGATTTATAAGAAGTAAAAGCTTGCTATTTCATATTTACTCTCTTTATATCTAAATATATTTACCATTTTTGGTAAATATATATATATTTACCATTTCTGTAGATCTGAGTTTCCCTTCAATTGGAAGGTCCTTTAGCATTTCTCATAGTGCATGTAACTGGTGACAGTTTTTTCTAGCTTATTTATCTGAAAGTTGTCTTTATTTTGATTCTTATTTTTGATTGTTATTTTTGCTTGATGGCAAATTCTGGGTTGATGGTTCTCTTTCTGGAATTTTCATTTGATACTTTTTATAATTCTATCTCTTGATGGAAAGCCTATATATTCTCTTAGACAACATTTTCCTTTAAGTCCATGGATCATGTTGGGATTGGTTTCTTTTAATTGCTTTTTTTTTTCCACTTGATGTTGGGTGGGTCACATTTACCTTTTTAAAAAAGTATGTGTATATATGTCTAGTAATTTTGGATTGCACCTTGAATGTTGTTGATGACACATCATAGATACTAAGAATTCTGTTATCTTTCTCTGAAGAGTGTTGATTTTAATTACTGACTGATCACCATTGGATTGTGTTGGCATGGTTTTATGCCTTGTTAGGGCAGATCTTTGGGAAGTCCAGACTGTTTACCAAGCCCTTCTAACTTGATCATGCTAGACCAGTAGACTGTTTTCTGAGGCTCATGTTGAAGCTTGCTTTTAAAGGCAGCTTTAAAGCATGTCTTCCTCTAGGGTAAGCCTTGGGGGGGAAGCCTTGAGTATTAACAATATCTCTCCATTCTTAATGGTCGAAATGCCAAATGCTTTTCATCGCCAATTAGCCTTCTGTTTCTCTTCTTAATTCTTTAGTAACTGCTTTCTGTTAGGCCTTAAGTGTTTCATGCTACTCTTACTCAGGAGTAGCCAAAGGTTCACAGGGAAGCCCTACTCTGACTTCTGCCCCTTCCCCCCACATTCCCTCCTTGCCACTGCCCTGTCCTTCAGGTTCCAGCCACTTCAAAAGTTCCAAATTCTGACTTCTGCTTCCTCAGTTTATTGAGACCCAGGGACTCTTCTTGAGCTCTGGCTTTTTGTAATATGTTGAGAAATTTTCCCTATGCAGGCAGACAGATGATCATAAATCTTAGCCCATGAAGTTTTCTCCATTCAGGGATTTCATTCTTGCCTGCTTTTTGTTACCTAGTTCTTGAGAACAGTGGCCTAGTAAGTTTTATCCAGTTTTGTAACTGATTATAGGACTAGTTTATAGTCCTATAATTACTCTGCCATGGCCAGAAACAATTAGCAAAATACCTTATTTATTGAGCACATAATATATGTCATTGTAGCGCATGGAATTCTACTTGAATAAAAGAATGAGTTATATGCAGTTCATTTTATTTTATTTTATTTTTTTATTATTATAAATTTTATTCCGGTTGACAAAATTAGGCCATAGACATGTACATGAAATTTCCATAAAAGGGATGAGTATGTGGGGGGTTAGGAGGGGTAGAGATGGGAGGGAGTGGGAAGGGAGGGAAGGAAGGTGGTGTGTGGTCCCCAGGGAATACAAAGATGTGAAATACATACATAAAATAATAAATTAAGAAAAAAAAGGGATCAGTACATTTTCCATGCTTGGGAGAAGCAGCTCTCCTGCCTGCTTGGCACTATGCAGATGGCTCTCTTTTTCTTTCTCTATTCCCTAATAACCCTGTCCTTTTTTTTTTCCTCTTTTTCAAAAAATTTAAATTTTTTAAAATTTGCATATATATGTATATTTATATTACATTAGTCCATTATTGTGTACCCTGGGGCTTTCCCACTTCACTAACATTTGTTAACCATCCATCTTTTGTGCTCTTCACCTCTCCCACCTTCTTCCCCCTCCTCCTCTCTTGCTCCATGGTTCAGTCCCTTTGGTTGTTTTCATTCTTTCTTACTTGTTTGTTTGATTTTCCCTATATCCATCATATAAGTGAGACCATCCTGTACTTCTCTTTTTCTTTTTGACTTATTTCTGCTAATATGAGTCTTTCTAGTTCCATCCATGTTGCTGCGAATGACATGTGTTTGTCCTCCTTGATGGATGCGTAGTATTCCATCGTGTGTATGTACCACATTTTTTTTTTTAACCAATCACCTGTTTTGGAGCATTTGGTTTGTTTCCAATTCTTGGCAATTGTAAACAGGGCTGCAATGAACATGTGTGTACATGTGTCCTTTTGAATTAATGTTTTCATGTCCTCTGGGTAGATTCCTAGTAGTGGGATTGCTGGGTCAAATGGTAAGTCCACTTTCAGTTGTTTGAGGGTCCTCCACACAGTCTTCCATAGTGGCTGGACCAGTTTTATGCAGTTCATTTTAAACAAAAACTAAATTTGGAAAGGTCTGTTGCCCTTGGTACAAGATGTGTCTTGTTCACTTATACACAGATTTTCTGTGTATAAGGTTCACTGAATAGGTTCACTTATATACAGGTTTTCTTATAAACACATGGCATACATTTATGGTTCTTTTTTTTAAATTTATTTTTTATTTTTTGAGACTAGGTCTCGCTATTTCTGCCCGTGGAACCCCAAGCTCTCGTTGCCCGGGGTACCACAGACTCAAGCAATCCCCAACCTCAGCTTCCCAGGTAGCTGGGATTACAGGCATGCACCACCACGCCCAGCTATTTTTTTTGGAACTAGGTCTCGCTACGGGCCCCAGGCGGGGCTCGAACCGCGATCCCTAGCCCCGGCCGCTTCATAGGCTGAAGCTTACAGGTACGAGCCATCGTGCCCGGCCTTATGGTTCTTGATATAGTACTCTAAGTGCATTTTCCTTATGATTTTCTTGATAGTATTTTCTTTCACCTTTAGGATTATATTCTTTAGGATTACATGCTAGAAAGATTACTAGAAATAGTGATAGACCCTGTAAAATATCTTAATATTAACTTTGTCATTTAATATTTTTCTTCTCATTGTATAAGTGCTGCATTCTCAATCTTGATACCATTCACCATTAGCAATCACTTAATTCAAGAGTAGAGGAATGTTTTTCAAGGAGTCAGTATTATTTCCAGGCCTCCTGTAGCCTAGGATTGATAATTTCAGATGTGACATATTTCATAGATTTCCAAATAGACCAGTTTTTAACAAGGCACTGAAATGGTCACTTAGAAATATACCTTTTGGGGAAGAGTTAATATTTTCAATCGCTCAATATTTCAAAGCATTTTAGTATAGAATTATTTGATCAAATCAACTCAGCCTTAATTTCTAGGATTGTCTTTGTTTCGCTTTATCTTTCAGTCTTCAGGTGCAAATGTGGAAGTGTTCAGCAGAAACGTTGTTTACCTGTAAACCACAAGAGACAGTGTAATAAAACGGTTGAGGGAGGGTCACAATTTAGTATTAGTGGTTTGTTTTGTGGCTCAAATTTGCAATCTTTCAAAATAAGATAGTGTATCCTTTGGTTTTAAAAGATCTATGATTGACTCTGAGGCTTCACAGGTGGGGCATGTGAATTTCTTCTTTTTGAAACTTTGCCCCTCTCCTTTGTTTAGCATCCAGTCCCTCTCCCTTGTTAGTGTTCCTGTGAGAAGCTCTGTGAAGACCTGTTTCTCCCCAGACACATCTCCACCCCCGAAGCACTTCACCTGAAAAGACTTGCCAAGCCAGACGATGCCTGTTGAGCTGGGGCAGGCCCTGGTCCTGCTGCCACCACTGGCGAAGGCTGAGGACTCTCTGTTCTCTGGACCAGATGCTGCCTCTCAAGAGGAGCTTGCTAGTCCTGAGACTGCACGCCAACTTTTCAGGCAGTTTCGTTACCAGGTGATGTCTGGGCCCCATGAGACTCTGAGACAACTTCGGAAGCTGTGCTTCCAATGGCTGCAGCCGGAAGTTCACACCAAGGAGCAAATCCTAGAGATCCTCATGTTGGAGCAATTCCTCACTATTCTGCCTGGGGAGATCCAGATGTGGGTACGGAAGCAGTGTCCAGGCAGTGGAGAGGAGGCAGTGACCCTCGTGGAAAGTTTGAAAGGAGACCCCCAGAAACTCTGGCAGTGGGTAAGCAGAAGGTATTATATTCTGTGAACTAGCTGGGAACTTCCTCAGGATGTTCCTGAAACTTAGGCTTGCTATACCAACAACCAGCTTTCTAATTCCGTGATACCACTTGTTCTCTTAGAATTTAGTTTAGTTCTCACTACCTGGGATTGTTTTAGACTCCAGAGAATCAGGGTCAATGTTACCATATTGCCCCCATTTCAGATACCAGCTGCAAGTCACAGAGGCAATCTGTACCTAATGACTGACTGAATTTGAAGATTCCCACAACTCCCACCTCAGGTTTAATAATTTGCCAGAATGACTCATAGAACCCTGGGCAATACCTTACTTACCTTCACTAGTTTATTGTAAAGGGAATGACTCAAAAACTGCCAAATGACAGCACTAGTGGTGACACGGAACTGCACTTCCTGGGAAAGCCACCTTCCCAGTAGTGTGAGCTGTTCATCTCAGAGGTTTCCTCAACTTATAGTTGAGTGGCTTTTATGGATATTTCATTACTTAGGTCCGACTAGTATTGACCTTTGGTGATTGAAAATCGCTAGCCTTTTTCTTTTCTTCAGAGATTGAAGGATGGTTCTAACCCTCTCTTTACCTAGTTGACGCCTGTGGGGACCAACCCTCTTCCTAAAGTTACCTGGGAGCTCTAAGAGTCATCTCATTAGCCTGTACTCAGGTTTGAATGAATGGGCCTTGGTATAATTGACAAAGAGACATTCCTGTTGCTCAGTTCCTTCAGAATATTCTAAGGGTTTTAGAAACTGCCAGGAACCTGGACCAAGACCACATATTTACTTATTGTAACACATTAGTATATCCCCATAAGACTTTCAGTGCTTTTCAGCCATTAGGAATTGAAGTGTCTCCCATCTCTTTCCAGCTTTAGAATAAAATGCTTGAGCAGTTCATCAGATGCATTGATTTAAATCAATGGAGACTATCCAGTAGAAACATTATTAGTGGTGTATCTGGAAGGATTCCTAGGTCTGTTTTAGGTCACAACTTTTGGTCTCTCTCAGGAACCCTTGTGGATTCCTGCTGAACTAGAAATAAAGCTGGCTATCTCTTTCCCTGTTGCATGCCGCTAAGGATCTTGTGATTTTCATAGAAGGATAGCTATGTTTCTTTCAGAAATCCTCATTCTGGAGCCTTCATTAATCAGTACTATCTGGTTTTTAGATCAGCATCCAAGTTCTAGGACAGGAAATCTTATCAGAGAAAGTGGAATCAGCAGGTTGTCAAGTTCGGGAAGTGGAACCCCACATGGAAATACCTCAGGAGCTGGGACTTCAGAATTCACCAACTGGGCCTGGGGAGCCACTGAGCCACATGGTGAAAGAGGAATCTGACACTGAACAAGAATTAGGTGAGGGGCAGTGATTCGTGGTGATTCGTGGCGCTTTTAGAGAAATATGGGCATGGTGTTAGTAGACCTAAGAATGAGTTGAAAATGATTGGGATATCGTTGGAAACTTTGGAAACCAGACAGATTTGCACAGATCACTCTGATTTGGGGGGTTCAAGGTTTATAATGAAATCACTTTTTGGATTTTGGTCAAATCATTTGTTTAGGAGAAAATACAAGTGAAACTATTGGGAAGGTTAGAGGGAGTTAAGAGCTTGTCAGGAAAACACAAGTTTGGAAAGCATAGTCAGCATAGTCAGCATGACTTCTAATGTATGAAGATTTTTCACTGTGTTCTCTGGAGAATGGGTGAGTAGGACATCTGGAGCTTCATGCTTCTCTCTCACTTCAGTGATGGCTGCTTCTCAGCTTCCTGCCCACACGGAGGAAAGGCTCATCAGAGACCCAGACTTTGGAACCTCACTTCTTCAAACAGCACCTCAGGTAAGCTGGTTGGTTACCCTGCTCTTCTTTCTTCTGAACCAGGCTCTGATTATGAAACCAGAATACCAGCTTTGCAGTTTACCCTGGGTGTGAGTTGGGGGATGGTAATGTGGAGGGCACAGGAGAAGGGTATACCTTTTCAATTGTGCTTGTGCTTTCAAACACCAAGTTTTTAGATAGGAGGTTGGTTGATAAAAAAAATTCTGAGTAATTTTTATATTATTTCAAGCAGTTTAGAGGGTCTATTGTTGCTGCTGTAGTAAGTACTCAAAGTATCCTTATAAAATGTATATACAATTTATGAACATTTTAACTAGTAGAATTAAACATTATAGATATACATAAAATTCCCTATATTTAGTTGATAACTAAGTAACCACTCAACCAGAACTAAAGTCAAATATCTCTCCACCAACCTAATAGCAATTATTTGCCTTGGAAGGATGTTGATAGTCAAGGAACCCTTTTTATAATCATTCCCTCTAATTTCGTCTATGAATTAAGAACTCCATTATCCATGACAGAATAATGAATTAACATTCAAACATAGTATGTTCAATTATCAAGATCCATGACTGAGCTGGAATCTCAGAGTCTGGACATAGTGACTGTTTTCAAACAGGTTAAGATGCAGTCCAAAAACTCTTGCGGTGATGTCTTAGTAGACCACTAGAAGGTGCTGTTTCCCCATAAACCATTACTTCCTCATCAAATCCTTTTTTCCCTTCCAAAGTTAGAATTTAGATTTTTACCCTCTTATAAAAATGAGAGAAATGAAAAATGTTAGCACACTGTCTTGTCTCTTAAGAGTTTCGTCCCAGCAATCCTTTTCTCAGTAGTTCCCTGAGTAAGTTTGTGGCTTTTAACTGTTTATAGAGACTCCTGAGGTATCTTTGAATTTCTAAGAGCTAACTGTGTTCCATGGGGATTTAGGTGGCTTATTCCTTTTTGCTTTGTACCGTTTAGAATACAGACCTTGTAGCCAGCAAACCAGGCAGCCCATCAGGGTGCTGTACTTGGTGTGCCCATCCTTTTCTCTGCCAGTGTTGAAGGAGAACTGTTCTGGCCATGAAGACTGAGTGCTGCTATATTCTGTGGTGTTTGCCCAGGCACATTTTTTTTCCCCAGGAGGTTGTTAAAGTAGCTTCATTAACAGAAGATTAACAACAAAAGCATAATCAAAAGTTTGAAATTTCCATTCTCTTTCATTTATTCCCACTTTGATGTTCTGAAGTATAATAGGTAGATGATTTCATCATTTCTCATCTCTGATCCTTCCGAACCATTCATGACAAAATGTATGACTGTCAGCTTTGGTGTCCATGAAAGTATACAAAGTTTCTTTTCTCTGCAACCCCTTGGTGTGGGCCTAAGAGGCTAAGTATACCATAGACTGCATATGATAGTTAAATTCATATATATGTATGTATGTATGTGTGTGTGTGTGTGTGTGTGTGTGTGTGTGTGTGTGTGTGTATACCATCTACTGGGAACTAATGACTTTATCATAGTCAGATAATATATATTGAGTACCTGCCCTGTCCCAGGGAAGATCTTGGATACTGGGCACCTACAGTAGAATCCTTGATTCATGGCACTTGTATCCCTGTAAAGGTAACTATTAGTCAGAGAGGTATGTGTATACATGTCCATATACATGCATGAACTTTTAATAAGCCATGGTGAGTGCTGTGAATAGAGAGTACAGTGTACTATGGTAATAGATGACACGTGTATGATTTTTATTAAGCTTCCCAAGAATTTTTTTAGTTCAGTCCTATCATTAGGTAGAACAGGGACTCAGAAAGTTTAAGTAACTTGCTCAAGGTCACATGGCTAGAGAGTGGTAGAGTTGATCCCTGAAACTGTCTTACTTCAAAGACTATGCTGTTACCTACTCCTTTATATAAACTGAATTTCTGACAATCAGATTCTCTGTGGTGGTATGGCAGTTTGAATTCTTGGAAGTAGCTTTCCCAGTTTTGAGTGTCTAGTCTACAGCTCTGTGGGATGAGCAAGCCATGTTTTAGGGATATTTGAGGGACACCTGGCTCTAGAAAGCCATCATCTTCCCAGTAACTGGGAGGAAAGATGATTTAACATTAGACCCTATTGGGAGATTCCAGGTGTGTTTGACAGAAGCTTCTCTCTCTGCTCTGAATCTACCCATCTGTATTCCAGAGTGAGACTTAGGACTTGGCTTACTTCATTGTTGATTCTTTCCACTCTTTTGCTGATTTGCACTTGTTTTTCAAACACATTCCTTTCTAATTTCTTTTCACTCTTGAGTTTCCAGATTTTAATTAAATATGAAGAATGTCAAGTTTCAAATATTCAAAGACTTCTTACTCTAAGCACTGGAAAAGTTAAGGACAACAGTGTAGAAAAAAGCTTCTGTCTTTTCCGTTGTCAACTACTGTTATATACATGAAGCTTTAGAAATCCAGAACTTAAAATCTGTTTTCTAATCAGGTCATGAAATATGAATTTTCCTCTTGGCCTCTTCCTGTGGGCCTCCTCTCCTGGTTTTGTAGCTCTTGTGATGGCCATGCAATTGGGGCACATCCCTTTCTCCCTAGCTTTCCTGTAGGCAGGGAAGACAAGACTCAGAAACCATTGGGGTCATGGCATTGTGTTTTTCTAGGAGCAGTGGAGACACCTGGATTCCACTCAAAAGGAACAGTACTGGGATCTCATGCTGGAGACATATGGGAAAATGATCTCAGGAGGTGAGGGTATGGATTAACCTTAAAAGACAGAGAAAAGCATTTTCTGTGTACTCTTTTAGACATAACTGCTCTGCCTGAGGTTTTTTAAATAAAGGGCAGACATTAGAGACATAATTGGGAACTTGGGTTAGTTGGGGATGGCAGATATTAAAGTAAGAACTTGTATTGAAAATATTCCTTGTGCCAGAGTATTGTGTTGTGGGCACATTCCATAAATAACAGCTTAATTTATGAAAATGGGTGATGTCATTCTCATTTGAAAGATAATGAAAGTGAGTGTCAGACTAAGTCACTTGTTTACTGTTAACGTTACTTGTAGGTGCTGAGTTGTGGCTGCTTTGAGTTGATGCTCTCTTATATTAGCCTACCTGTCTGACCGATCTCTGAGTGGGTCCCAGTTTGGCCCTTGCACTGGCCTGCCAGGTTATCTGGTCCACCGATGTGGACTTTTCTTTTACCACAGATCCTTGTCCTCTTGTGCATCTTAGAAGTTTCACACGTGCTCCTAGGATGAGTTCCCTAAGTGATCTCTGGAGCCATATATTCCCTTTCATGCTCAGAGCACTCCTTAGAAAGGTACAGCTTGGGTCTCAGGGTTCCCATCTTTCTCAGCCCACATGTTCTTTCTCTCAGTACCAGGCATTTCCAATTCTAAGCCTGACCAGCCTTACTCAACAGAGTATGGGGAAGAACTGGCAGGGTTGCACCTTCATGTCAGTGAGAAGATTCCAAGATCCACCTCCATAGGTGAGTGAATTTTCTTTGGTCTACAGAGATTTCTAACCCCCTGTCATGAAACTGGAGGTGGCAGGGGAGTCGTAGGATGTGTTCTAACACTGGTTATCACTAGCTGTGATCTCATTAGTCCAGTTTAGTACTTAGGTTGGGTCTCCTGTTTCTGGCTCTGGGACTGTTGCCACGTTCATGAAATCATGGAAGACTGCCTGCATATTGGATCTGCTGCCTTCAGTCTTGTCTGTTGTGGCAACTTACTTTGTCCGTGAAAATTAAGATAGCATGGATTGTGAATAATATAGATATGGGTGGAATTCTGTTATTGAAACAAACAGATTATGTAACAGCCATTACCACTCTTCCTAACTCCTTTTCCTTTTCCTTTTTTTTTTTTTTACTACTCTGGTTATAGTGACTAGTAAACAATCCATCTTAAATAAAATAGAACAAAATGAACAAATACAAGAGCATGTTTTAGCTAGTATTTTTGCACTTAACTTTCATTAAACAACAGTAACAACAAATATTTCATCTAAGTCATATGTTTTAAGTCTGTGGAGAATATGAACTCGTTCTATAGTATAAGAGCACTTACCTTTGCTTTCTATATTCTTTCTAAAAAATTGTGCTTATATAAAACCTGTGTAAGCTACCTACCTACTTACCTACCTCCCTCCCCATACACACAGGTTCTTGTCTCCAAAGATGGAGACAAAGGATGGAGGATTAGAGTTGTATACAAGACATCTTTCTCCCCAGTGTGATCTAATTAATTATTTTCCTTTGCTCATATACTGCTGAGAGAACAAATATCAAGTGGGATGTATGATTTTAATTTTAAGTAATATATTTATCATTACACTAGTTTATAATGATTCCATTGGAGCTGTGGTATCTTTAAAACTCATGTCATTGCCAATTTGTGGATTGTGAAATCATTTTGTAGGGTGGCAACCATCATTGAGAAAAAGTGATGAAGTGGTAAGCTTGAATGGAAATTATCAAAAATATGAGTAGAAAATATCATATGTCAGGATAGGTAGCATTTCAGACATTTTCCCCCAAATCTGTGTATTTATACTGTTTTCAATTTAAGTATATATTGCACTTAAATAGCAGTCAAAAAAAGTTTATATATAAAATAAATATATATTGCACTGTGAATAGCAGTCAAAAAAAGTTTGAAAATACTGTTAGGGGTTGTTGCAGAGGATTTTTTTTCAATTGTGGGAAATTTATACAGGAGTCCTTTTGTGTAGAGATGAAACCCTGAACTAAGTTGGAAGCAGCAATACTGATCAGTTTGGTTTGAAAGATTCCAGTTAGGCTGCCTGCCACATCTGAACTCAGACCAAGAGATAAGTCACAGGAAAGAATATGTGGAAGAACAGCTCCTAGTTGAAACAAGTCAGCAGGGGAGTAATCCTCCAAAGCTATATATACTCCCACTTCTAATCCAGATCCCAGGGGATAAAAAACTTCTTGGAAAAATAACTTTTTAGTAGTTACTTGGAAAAATACTGAAAGACAGCTTAAAGAAGTTTTAAAAAGAAGACTTCATCAGTATTAGATGTATAAATAACACGTCTGTTGCTTTAAAAACTGAAATCATTAAAATGATGATTTTAATGATGCACAGAATAATGAAATGGAAAAGGGATCCTCGGAAGAGAAACTAGTCTACATAAGAACTTAATATAAGGTAAAGAAAGAAACCACAGACCTACAGGATGGACAGTATCAGGAAGACTCTGGGAAAGGGATTTAATTTAAACTTTATGTCTGTCATATTCCAAAATAAGTTGGCAATAGAAGAAAAAGACAAAATGTCAAAATAAAACAATAAAGAAAATGGATCACTTTGACTCATGTAAGGATGGGTAAGCTTTTTATGAGTGAAAAGCAATGAAAAAAATCATTAAGGAAGATTGATAGAGTTGAGCTCAGGCTTAATATTTTAAAAAAAAAAACCCACTTGTCTATATAAAAATAACCCTAAACAAAATGAAAGTTATTAAATAGGGGGAAAGCAGTTTTAATGAACAAGACAGAAAAAATGATTTTCTTTAATACAGAAAGTTAATGCATGTTAATAAATAAAAAGGTCTTTCCAGTAACATTTGGACAATGCTCTTGGGTATGAAAATACCTCAAAAATGTGAAAAATTCATCATTTTGCAATGTAGAAATTAAAATTTGTTACAGTGAAAAAAACAGTTTTCACTGGTTTAAAAGGCAAATAGTAAGACATACTTATGTTTGAATATTGAACACCCATCTTCCCTCTGCTTGGCTTCTCAAACTAGTGGCTAACACAGTTGTTGTGGAAATTGATTTGACAGTATAAGTGGCAGTCACCTCAGTAACAACACTAATGCCTTTCAACATAGCAATTCCACTTTGAAAATCTCCTATAAGGCATTGATCAGAAATGTGGGCAAAAATTTATGAAGAAAAATAACTCATCGCCCACATTGTTACTTATGGTAGCCAAATTCCATCAACAATTTACATTTCCACAGAAGAAAAATTCTTGAATACATATTTTATATTACTGTCATGTTTCTGTTATAACATTTCCATGATGGATCTTTATTTTAGCCTTTTTTTCAAGGAATATACTCTAGTATTTTGTGATTTTGAAAGTTCAGCTTTAGTTTTCTAGCAGATTCTTGAGTTTCTAGCAGATAGTTTGAAAGATATTAACAGAGGAAAGAGGGAAATAACTTCTTTAGATCTATAGGAGTAATTTATAAAAGTTGAAAATTGTTGTATAGCTAAAATAAAACTCTTCATGCATCATCAGGTAGTAATAGCCAGAAACCTCAGTTATGATGAGAAAAACAAAATTCTAGCTACTGTGTGAGCTAGTGAAGCGCAGGTGAATATGCTTCAGACTGAGCAATTCACCTTCACACTAGAGCCGCATGTGCATGAAAACCTTAGTAAAAAGTGACATTTATGCATTTCATGACCTTTTTGGTTACTTGTGAATGGCAGAATCCATGTTAACTTGATAAATGCCACCACTTACAATTAAATGCTACAAAGCCAGGTATATAGAGTTGTATATGCAAAATGATAGGACTTTTGTTAGAAAAACCCACATATTTGTATTTAACATAAATACATACTACTCAGGTAGGGTAGGGTAAATGAAAAAAGATCAGAAGAAAACAGAGGCTCCTAGTATTTACCTATGGGTAGTATGATTGATTTGCTACTTTCTCTTCAAATGGTGTTTGGTAATCATATTTTTATATATAATTAGCTAAAAGTCAATCATTCATTAAACTAGTAATCTTTTATATTTGTTTTCCCTGGGTCTGGAGCAGTGAGTGCATGGTGTATCTTTGTGGGGCGGGAGCCACAGCCCTCGGGACCCTCCTCCCATCCCCCCAATCTACTGCTGGTCATTCTCCTTGGCTCCAGTGCCAACTCATGTAGCCTTGAACCCCACCCAGTGAAGTGAGTGCCAGGTGCACAGACACATGCTTGCTCTCCTCACTCATAATATCCTATGAAGGTCCTTTTCTTGACATCAGAGTTAGGAAACTATTTTCTTCATTGAACTATTTCAAATTTTCTTTCTTCTTTCAGGAGATAAACAGGAGAATGACAAAGAAAACTTAAACTTGGAAAATTACAGGGACCAGGAACCCCCAGGTGCCTCTTTCCAAGTCTCAGGAGTGGCCCCTTCTCAGGCTTCCTTGAGTGACCTCTTCAGGGAGGATGAACAGAGACACTTTGGAGAAGGAGAGCATCTCTCTGAGGCTCAGGAAGCCCTGCAGAGTGAGGCCCCAGGGGAACAACCCTCTCCTCAAGAAAGGAATTCTGGGAGACAGCTAGGCCAGCACTTGCCTAACCCTCCTCCAGGAGAACTATCTGTGCTGTGGCTGGAGGAAAAGAGAGAGGTGTCCCCCAAAGGACAGCTGCGAGCCCCCATGGCCCAGAAACTCCCTACCTGTAGGGAATGTGGGAAGACCTTCTATAGGAATTCTCAGCTGGTTTTCCACCAAAGAACTCACACTGGAGAGACATACTTCCAGTGCCCCACCTGCAAAAAAGCCTTTCTGCGGAGTTCAGACTTTGTGAAGCATCAGCGAATTCACACAGGAGAGAAGCCCTGTAAATGCGATTACTGTGGGAAAGGCTTTAGTGACTTCTCAGGACTGCGCCACCACGAGAAAATCCACACAGGAGAAAAACCCTATAAATGTCCCATCTGTGAGAAAAGTTTTATTCAGAGATCAAACTTCAACAGACATCAGAGGGTTCACACAGGAGAAAAACCTTATAAATGTTCCCGCTGTGGGAAAAGTTTCAGCTGGAGCTCAAGCCTTGATAAACATCAAAGATCCCACTTAGGAAAGAAGCCATTTCAGTAGCCAGGTTCTTAAAGCCCATTTTTATCTGCCTGTTCTTTTCAGAATATTTAGCTCCATGTGAAGAAACTGCATCTCTTAAGAGGATTCCCTGTTCTCCTTTTTCATGGGTTGAAGAGAAGAACTTGAATGAATATGGTTTTGGACTTGGAGGATATTAATGGCCTCTGTACTGGATTTCACACTGGCCTGCATTCTTCTATTTCAGGACAAAGAATAGTCTTCATTTATCAGCTCATCTCTTCTTTTGGACCCTTTGGGGGAAAAGTATTGTGTGAAGATCTGCTTTAGAGGTGCTGTCTGGGAAGAATTTAACTAGATTTGCCACTATTGCTGCTCACAGGAAGAATTCAGATCAACCCTTCAGAACTGGGGTTCTAGAACAGGGCTCTTGTTACTGAATGGGGAGCATAGAGGGCCAATGAGCTCTCATGTGTGTTGTCATGAGTGAAAAATTAGCTTCAAGAGTCCCTTGTTTTAAATAAACCTAGTTGAGTTACTCCCTATCTTGTGTTTGGAATGTCCACTGTGTGTTGACTATAATTCAAAGTGCATTTTCTCATAGAAAACCCTGAATGGTAGTGGGCTCCTAAGTCAGCCCATACAGACATCAAGTTTATCCATCAACTGAGCAGTGGCAGGAAAACACTAAACTGGTGTCTTAAGTGTGAGGATTCCCCAGTGCTGGAAAGTTTGTCTCAGGTAAGTTTGTTCCTTGTGAATCCTTTCTGCGCCCACCCCCGACTTGCTATCTTGCCTCAAGCTTCTGCTCTTTCTCCTTGCATCCTCCTCAGGCTATCACTTTCGCTAGAGTGTCCCTTGTTTGAAAATTACCTTTGTTATTGTATTATGTCTGAGGCATGAGGGGAAAAATCAGTAATATTGATGTAATTGATAGTACTGTCTAGAGGGTTATTAGCACATACATCTAAGCTGCCCACTTCTCCTTGTTGTTAAAAGTTGCATGACACGCACTGTTCTGCTCTCATTTAGTGACAGTGTCCATCTTGGTCCTCCTCTTGCCTGTCTGATTGTATTGTTCTCAGTGAGGGATGGTGCTGATGAGAGGGAGAGAACTGTCTCCCTGAAAACAAATTAAGCTGTAGGCAAGAAACTGCAGGTTGTTGGCAAAAAAAAAAGGGAAGTACATTACTGGTTGATGAGAGAGAAGAGACAAAACTCAGGTTGGAGTTTGTAAACTCCAGGAGGAATTCGTTCACTCCCTCATAGCATAAAGATGAGGAATAACCCTTCATTAGGGGATGCAGAAACCACAGGGCAGAGAGTAGGAAAAATCCTGAAGGAATGGCCACTAGATTCTGCATTCTCAGAACGGAGTTGTACAATGGTGGGATCTTGCATTTGGTGTCAGGAATTATGTGACCCTCTTACCCAGCAGCATGGAAAATTTGTGAGACTCTGAATAATAAATGCTGAAGGCTGGGGCCCAGCGATCTTTGTTTATTTATTTTTAATTTAATTAATTTAATTTTTTTTTTGAGATTAGGTCTCTCTATTTTTGCCTCTGGAACCGCAGGCTCTCGTTGCCCAGGGTACCACAG
The DNA here is from genome assembly GCA_004024945.1 of Uropsilus gracilis. Classification (NCBI taxonomy): domain Eukaryota; kingdom Metazoa; phylum Chordata; class Mammalia; order Eulipotyphla; family Talpidae; genus Uropsilus; species Uropsilus gracilis. The sequence goes on along the minus strand of PVHY01002166.1, from coordinate 86,034 downwards.
ACTCAAGCAATCCCCAGCCTCAGCTTCCCAGGTAGCTAGGATTATAGGCGCGTGCCACCACGCCCAACTATTTTTTTGGAACTAGGTCTTGCTACGGGGCCCAGGCGGGACTTGAACCTTGATCCCTAGTCCTGGCTGCTTCATAGACTGAAGTTTACAGGCATGAGCCACCATGCCTGGCCCCAGCGATCTTTGTTTAACAGGGAATTCTGATGCTTGTTTAAATTTAAAGATCACAGCTTGAAATAGTATTTAATCAAGAAAAAAATAAATTTCTCCAAGAATATGAGGAAATAATGATCCTAATAGGAATACTAGGTCCTCTCAGACATTTTTTACCAATAAGGCTTCCCACAATGCTCTTTAAAATTTATGAAAACTGGAACTCTGAGCTTCCAGCAAGTATTTGTTCCACAGAGGAAAATATAGAAGATTCTTAGGTTAAAAAGTTTAAGGTGAAGAATTTCTCCTTGGGTTCCTCCCTCTTAAACAATCTAAAGGTTAATCATTACATAAGGAAACAACCTACCTCATTCACAGTTGTGCCCTCAGCAAAATGATGTTGAATAATTTATTGGATAGAGGTGTGAATTAATGGATAATTATCATGTATCTGTTTCCCTTATCCTCTAACACAGTGATGAGCAAAATATGGTCCACTGCCTATTTTTGCAAATGATGTTTTGTTGGAACACAGTTACACCTATTCATGTATTTTTCATGACTGCTTTGAGTGACGACAGAGTTGAGTAGCTGCAACAGAAATGGCATTACACTGCAGGGCCTAAAATATTTAGTATCTGATCCTTTACAGGAAAAGTGTGGGCACCATGATCTAGGATGATGTTTCTCAAGATGTTATGTGCATATGATTCAGTTGGGGAGGTTGTTAAAATGCAGACTGTCACAGTGATGCTGACAGCCCTGTCCGAGGGGCAGCAGGAACCCTGGTACCCAGCAGGGTGTCATGTCACACTGTCAGGGGTTAAGTGTTCATGGCTCTTTGCTCTTGATCTCTTCATGATCACTTATGACTGCAACACTCATAGCCTGGACCAGACACAGTTGAAGAACAAACCACTTTATTAGGATAGATTAGGTGTTAGGTTAGGAAATTCTGCCCTAGTTCGCAGGTTCACACTCCTAGTTCACTTCTCTCCAAGTTTCCTAAATGAAGTCTACAGAATTGTGAGTAATTAAGATTTCTTACCTTGCTATATGTTACCCACACGTCCCTCTGACCAGCCTCCAGCCTAGCTTTGTTTTCTCAGTGACTGCATGAAGCTAAATCTGGAGAAGCAAGGCTACTCCAGCTAGGACCCATTTAGAGGGATTCTCTTTAGTCTTTAGGTTGAAAGTCCACACATAGGTAGGTCCCCGCTGACAAGTCTTGTATACAGGACAGGGGTAGACACTGCGGAGATCCTGCTTATCTGCAGGAATAGCCTTGATGAACATTACAGGCATGGGGGGTGTGAGATCCTTCAGCTTTGCCTCTGTGATGACCCCAACCTGTGACAAGAACATAAGGACAGACCAGATTAACTCTGTCAGAAGATCCCAAAGTGGAGAAACCGCTGCCATTAGGTTATTCCCAGCTTCTCTCAGCAACCCAGGATGGAGTGTATTTGATAGATGGAAACTATATTTCTATGATTTTTCAGCTTAAATCTCTTCTTGAAGTTCCAAAAGCTGATATTTATCACATACAAATGAATTATTTTAAAGTTTCAATTGCTGCTAGTTTTATTGTTTGACTCATTTCATATACTTACTAAATGCAGCTATTTCCCAGAGATGCCATGCTAGGGATTTAAAGATAACTTAAGACATCATTTCTGCCAGCGAAGTGTTTTAGACTTTAAGCTTTCAGCTATGTCCTATTAATTTCATGTGATGTTATCCACCCTTTAGAGCATTTTAACATTGAGCTGGAGGACCTGTGTTCTGTCTTTACTCCTTTAATAATGACAGGTCCATTCTCTAGCCTTCTAAGTTGGGGGCCTCTCATTGGTTGGCTGAGCTGTTTGAAAAGAGTCATCTAGGACAATTTTTCCTATTATATATGAGAGACAAAAGGGCTTCTTGGTCAAATAAGCTTGGGAGATGGTCAAATAAGGACAAGTAAGACTACCATCCTCTGGAAATTTTATAATGCACATACGCATATGCCTACTAGTAGTAAAAAAATAGTTTAACCTTATTTAACCTTTGTGTTTTCCCAACTTAAATAATGATGTATGTAGGTATGGTTGGTTCCTTCTGCAGGCTCCAGGACAGGCACTGCTTCCTGCCCCCTAATTTGTGGTGGCTATCAAGAAGCCTTCAGCATTCTTTCACTTTTAGAAGCTCCACTCTGATCTTTGCTTCTGTCTTCACAGAGCATTCTTCTGTTTCCAAAATGGCTTTCTTAGAACACTGAAACCATGCAGTGATCTTTTCCTGTTTTTGCTTACCATGCAAGAACAGTAGGCTCGTGAGAGCTAAACAAATGGAAAATAATACCCTTGCCTATTTCAATGAGGAAGAAGCAGATTTTTCCTAAGTTGACAGTTGTTACTGTTGACCAGAAGAGTGTTTGCTGCCTTTGAGGTGATCTCTCACTACCGAACAAAAATACAGCCATGAAAGACAGAACTAAAATGCTTGGCCCATGGCTAAACAGACAACCTTCAAAATGGAACTCAAAATTTTGTAGTTCTGGACCTAAATTCTAGTTACACTGATTCAGTGGAGAAAGCAACCCATCAAATACCAATGTGCATCTTAAAAGATATTTCCTTTGTTTCTCAGTCTTGTAAATACTGCCCAAAGCTCCATCATTGAGGAGACTGGTTTGAACCTTATCAATAGTTTCATGTCAGGTGACCTTTCATTAAATGGGTTATTTTTCTCAAATACTGGTGGCATGATTTTTTTGCTTTTGTGTCATCAGGTAGTTGTCCATATGTTCAACAATATCAATCACTGGAATTAGGATATACTCTAGTATAATGTCATCCAAACTCACTTTGCCTGGAAATACCTTATTTCCAAATAATGTAATTCTAGGTTCTGAAGAGACATAGATTGGGGGGGTGGTATGATTTGATGCTTTACAATTCTACATGTTTATTTACATGTCCTTCTGTTATCTTCTAGATCATTTAATAGTTCTTCTCCATTAACTTTGTACTGACAGCTATGAATAGTTTAGTGTCACTTGGCAAAATGGAATATTTGACTAAACACACCTTCCAGGTCATGTGTATAACAAATGGAAACTTGTTCTAGAGTTATCCATCCTTGTTCATGTCATTTAACCCAATTATCTGTGCTTGCTTTGCACTTCCTATCTCTGACAAAATGTCTTCTCTGATCTTACAGTGACTCAAATATTTATTAGCCTTCATTGAAGAATGCTTTCAAAATGTCACTTTAAGTGACATCTACTGGTTCCCCTTTGCTGACAGGTAACAACGTAAAAGGGAAATGGGATTTCTGTTTTCCAGGAGCTCATGAATGAAGAAGGTGGACCAGGGAAGTGAAGTAACTCCAGGTCATACAGCACCCTTACTCACGTATCAGGCACTGTTATAAGTGTTTTATGTATTATATTAACTTAATTTTCACGGCAACTTTATATTCCCATTTACCAGTTGAGTAAACAGATTTGAAGAGGTCAAACTATTATCTCAAGGTCACAGAACTATAAAATGTGGTGCTGGGAATCAGAATCAGTTAATCTAGTTCTAGAGCCCTTTCCTTTCTCCCCCTCCTTATTGAGGTAACATTGGTTCACAACACTATGTATTCTTTAGAGACTGAGGTTCATGCTGCCTCAGAGTTGCTCTACCACTCTCTGCATCAAAGAACACCACAGTCTTTTATTTTAGGCCATTGAGTACCCTCCCCAATTAGCCCCTACACTATCTCTCCCTCTCATTTCTAACAAACAATTCTGTATTCATATTTCTAGGATTTGCTTTTTTCAGTTCCTTTGCCCCCCTCCATATTCCACATATGAGTGAAATCCTTCTGACTTATTTCATGCATATCCTCCAGTTATATCCTTGTTATTACAAATGACAAGTTGATCTTTTTTAATAGCAGAATAATATTCCATTTGTCTATATACCATTTCTTCTTAATTCACTGGTCCATTGATGGGCATCCAGGTTATTGTCATAACTTGGTTATTGTAAGTAGTACTGCAGGGAATAGTGTTTATCCATTAATGATTTTTGTATTCTTTGAGTAGATACTTAGAAGTGTAATTACTGGGTTAAATGGTATATTTTTAATATTTTGAGAAACTGCTATACTGTTTCCCGTAGTCTACATTTCCAGTGACAGTGTATGAGAGTTCCTTTATCTCTACTCCCTTGCTCCATTTATTGTTTCTGGTTTTCTGAATGTGGGTCATTCTCACTGGGGTGAGGTGGTACATCATTCTGGTTTTGATTTGCATTTCCCTTATAGTGACACTGAACATTTTTTAGGTACCTGCTGGCGATCAGTATGTCTTCTTTGGAACTGTTTATTTAACTTTTACCCATTTATTGATTGGGTTCTTTGTGTTCTTTAGGTTGAGTTGTATCAGTCCTTTGTAAATCTTGGATATCAGCTTCTTATCAGATATATAATATACTATCCTTTTCTTCCATTCAGTAGGGTGTCTTTGTTTCACTGGTGGTTTTATTTCACTGTACCAGAGATTTAAAAGCTTGATATTATCCTATTTGCTTATTTCTGATTTTTCCCCCTTGCCATTGGATATAAGTTCCCAAGACAATTCTGAAGTCTACTGAGTGATCTGCCTATGTTTTTTTCTAAGTATTTTGTGATCAGAATCCTGGCTTTAAACCACTCCTTTCTAATTACTCTGCAAAACCTGAGCTCTTCAAACCATCCCTGGCTGTATTTTATAATGGCTTGACAATCTCTAGGAAAGGTCATCTAGGTAAAAAGTTTCAGGGAGAGAACTTTCCGAACCTTTATGGGAAATTGTATGTACTTAATCAGCCTATAGAGAATGTCTTCTGTTGTATGTTAGGGTTTACCTGTGCATCCCAGCGAGCACCTTCCATGAAGAGACCATGGACATAGGCCCCTTCCCGAGGAGGGCTTCTGAATTCCTCTCTGTTCTTCTTGGTTACGTCACACTGCAGGGCCATCTGATCCAGTGGCCACTCATTTTTGCGGGCCATGGACTGCATGATGGCGGTCAGGAAGGATTGGGGGTTGAAGAAGCCTGTCAGCCACACAGTAGAGGGCATTGCAAAATCTCCTACCCAAGCCTCCAACTCCTTGATGCGGTTGAGGAGGTCCAAAAACCAGGCATCCAGGCCTGCTGTGGAAGGGTAGGCTCGCCGGGCCCAGGACTCAGGCACTGTGTCTAGATACAGAGCATTCTGTAAATTCTCCATGTCACTGGTCATGGTTAGCTCCCCCTGAAGACAGAATTAGACAACAGTGAAGGGATGCAAATTCATTGAAATAACTGGCTATCAGGACTTCAGGCTCACAGCATGCAGGCAGATAGGATGTGACGGAGGGGGGGGGGAGGGAATGGGTGACAAAATGATAGTCCCTGTCTAGTACTTGATTTGGAAGGTTTGTCTCATAGAGGCTGGTTGTTTAAAACTCTCATGGCTCCAGTGATATCAGTGTCTACACCTCCAACTGACAGAAGTTAAGGTGCCTGAGAACCTCAAACTGTTCGTGGATTTTGTGTTGATTCAACCCTAAAGTTAGAGCATCATGATTCTCTTTCTATTTTTTTCAGCAGCCCTGCAGGTTTTTGCATACAGTTTAGAAACATAGGGAACCAAAGATTATAAAGTTTATATTCCCTCAAATCAAGGTTTCCTATCAGAAACCAAAGTATTAGTCAATTTTAAGTTTTCCTCTTCCAACTGCTAGATGAAATTTGTTAATAAAAGCTTACACTTAAAACCATTTTAAAAGTAAGATCTGTTAACTTTGCTTATATCAAGGATCTCCAGAAATTTCTCAAAGATCCTTCTATATTGCTTTGGTTTCTACACTGGGGTTAGGGTACTCAATAAGGCTTGTGTTATGACTTGAATGTGGATCCCTCTCCCAACTTGTATGCTGAGGTCCCAATGCCCAATATGATGGTATTAAGAGATGGGGCCCCTGGAAGGTAATTAGGTCATGGAGTAGTGCCCTTAATAAGAGCCTAGAGAGGTCCCTTATCCCTTCTGTCTTATGAGGACATGGTGAGAAGATGGCAGTGTCTGAACCAGTAAGAAAACTTTCACTAGACACCAAACCTGTTGATGACTTTATCTTGGAGTTACCAACCTTTAGCACAAAGAGAAGTAAATTTCCGTTGTCTATACATCACCCAACCTATGGTATTCTGTTATATCAGCCCAAACAGACTAAAACAAACTTCACCCATTGGTACAGAATGCTAAAATAGGAGAGAGGCCTGCCTGAGGCCTGGAATCACCTTGCCTGTAGGGATTGGGGACTGACACCATGGAATTCTAGGTTGACTTACTTTCTCTTAATTTTTGAAATTGCTAAAAAGAATTAGGCACACCTTGAGATGAACATGTTTTAAGTTTTGAGTGACAGAAACAAGTGGCGTGATTCCTGAATTAGAGGAAGCAGACAAGTAACTTCTTCATGAACCTCCCAGAGTGAGTGTACTTATTACATATATACTTTCTAAACTGTAAAGTCTGGCAGCTGGACTATTTTAAGATGTAAATACCTTACTATTTTAAAGAAGAGCCAGACATCCCTAATCAACTCAGTTCCAGATAGACTAGCTTGAATGAATATAGCCTGAATTACAGATATTTTTCTCTCAAGTAAATGGACTGTATCAGAGGGATAGAAAATAGACTCCATTTTGTATGTGTGCTCAACTATATTAAGGCAACTGACCAGAACATTGTTTTGTGAAGGAGACCGAGGCTACCTCAAGGCCCAACGGGAGATACACATGTACTGTATCTGCCACCAAAGTATGTCACTCTCAACCACATTTAAATGAGGTGAACTAAAGTCTCTTCTGCTAGATTTCCTTAACAGTTTGCTTAATGAAACTTAATTAATTAATACCATTATTAATGGGTATTAATGGGCTAAAATAGAACTGAAAATGATTCTCTTTACTTGGAATCTACTTTCATGGAGGCTTCTGAATAGAGGTTGTAATGTACTGCTCATATATTTGAATTCAAATGAAGGTTTTAAGACAATATGGTCTTCATGCCTATAGTTCTTATATGCAATATTTTATAGGTAATACATTTTCCATGTAAACAGCTGATTTTTTAATAAAATAATGAATTAGGACAAAGTCATTTAAGAGGATTAACTCCTTTCTTTTAAGAGGCCCCATTTAAGCCATATAACTTTTTCTTGCACAATCCAGAACCTTTTAATTACAATGATGGCCAAAAGAGATAAGGAAGGATATTCTTGCTTTGTCCTCAAACCTAGAGGAAAAACATCTATCATTAAGTATGATGCTAATATTTAAAAGATGTCCTTTATTAGGTTGAGGATAGTCCCATTATTATTTTTATTCTTATTTTTTATTTTTTTCATATTTTATTCTTATTTTCCTGATATTTTAAAATCAAGATTTTGTGTAAATTTTTTTTCGTATTTCTGAAGATCATCATATAGTTTTCTTTCTTTCTTCCTTTTTTTTGAGATTAGGTTTCGCTATTTTTGCCTGTGGAACCACAGGCCCACGTTGCCCGGGCTACCACGGACTCAAGCAATCCGCAGGTAGCTGCCACCTTTTCCCAGCTAATTTTTTTTTTTTTTTTGAACTAGATCTCACTGCGTTGCCCCAAGCAGGACTCGAACCACGATCCCTAGTCCCTGCTGTGGCTTCCTAGGCTGCTGCTTAAGGCATGCACCACCATGCCCAGCCCTAGATTTCTTATTTAAGATGGTGAATGTTCAAGACAATCCTGAGTTCTAGAGATGAAGCCCATGTGACCATGATAGATATTATCCTTTCCCTATGTTACATGACTTGATTTACTAACATTTTGCAAAGAAACTTTGTGTTTATGAGGAATAATTGTTGCTCAATTTTTTCTCTCTTAATATCTTTGGTATCAAGTAAATTCTCTCACAAAATCTGATGAAAAACATTCCTTCTGTTTTTTTTAATCTTTTTAAAAGTTTTGTTGTTCTCAATGTTTAAATACTGCCCAATGCCCCATTGTTGAGGAGACTGGTTTGAGCCTTATCAATAGTTTCACATCAGGTGACCTTGCATTAAACAGGTTCTTTTCTTAAAAACTGATGGCATGAATTTTGGGTTTTGTGTCATCAGGTAGTTTTGAGGTAACTGTAGCCCCAGATGCAATAATAAGAAATGATAGGACAGATTTGGGAACTGTTTGCCAAGTTTTCGCTACTGGTGATATATTTCAGGACTATAGTACAATATCGATACTAACATTGGATTGGCCACCAAGTTGTAATACAGAACATTTTCATAATTGCAAGATTTCCTCATATTGTCCCTTTACAGAGACACCATTTTCTTCCTGTCCCCATATTTCTGTCACCTCCAGTGACGATTTATTCTCCATTTCTGTGAGTTTGTCATTTCAGGAAAGTTATGTAATTAGAAGTATAGAGTCTGAAATCTTTGGGATTGGACAGTATTTTTACTCAGCAAAATTCCCTGAAAATTTATCCTGGTTTTTACATGTAACAAATAGTTCATTCCATTTTACTGTTATGTAGTATTCCATGGTTATGATGGTAGGCATAATCATAATCCAAAAATGTCCAGAACTTAATTCCTGGAGTCTGTGAATATGTTACAAAAAGGGATTTTTCAAATGTGATTAAGTAAAGGAGTTTAAGATAGAGAGATTATCTTGGATTATCAGAGTGGATCTAAAATAATCACAAAGATTATTGTAGTCTTGTAGGAGGCTGTTAGGAGACTCAAAGGCAAAGATAGATTTCAAATGCTATGCTACTAGCTTTAAATAAGGAAGTGGTCATTAGTCATGAGATGTAGTAGGAAATGGGAAAGGCAAGCAAATGGATTCTTTCCTAGTATTTGCAAACAGTGTACCAATCTCCCCACATCTTGATTTTAGCCAAATGAGATTTATTTCAGACATCCGACTTCCAAAACTGTAAGACAATGTTTCAAATCACCAAGTTTTTGGTAACTCATTCCAGCAGCAAAATAGAAATAATTCAGCATGGATCTATCACAATTTGTTTAGCTATTCACCCCACTGAAGGACAGGTGGGCTATTTTGAGGTTTGGCTATTATGAATATAGTTATTATAAACATTTATGTACCGATCTTTATGTCAACATAAGTTTTTGTTTTTCTGGGATAAATACCCAGAAGTGCAATTGTTAGGTTGTGTGGTAACCACGTTTAGTTTTTTTTTTGTGTGTGTGTGTGAATCTTTCCCATAGTCACTGTACCAGTTTACATTCTTAACCGCAATGGATGAGTGATTCAGTTTATTCACATCCTGTCAGAAGCTGAAGGTGTCACTGTTTTACTTTAGTTACTCTGATATCTCATGATTTTAATTTGCATTTCCCTAATGACTAATGATGGTTAAATATATTTTCATGTGCTTACTTTCTACCTCTAAATCTTTTCAATGAAATGTCTTAATATCTTTCATCTATTTGAATTTAATTGAATTTCTGTTCATTAATGAGCTTTGACAGCTATTCATGTATTTTAGATACAAGTCCTCACATTTATGGATTGCAAATAGTTTTACCCATCTGTAGCTTGTCTTTTCCTTCTATTACAAGAGGCTTCTGTAAGCAAAGATTTATAATTTGGCCAAAAATCTAATTTTTCATTTTATGGTTTGTATTTTTGGTGTTAGGTCTAGGATTTAGTTCCTACCCCAGAAACATTTCTTTTTATTTTCTAAACATTTTATAGTTTACAGTTTTATACTTATGTCTGTATTCCATAACTCAAATTCCATTTTGCGTTTATGTTTTATAAGGTTTGAGACTTGAGATATTTGCTGAATGTGCCAAATGACTTGAACACCATTTGTTGAAAAGTCATCCTATCTCTACTGAGTTGCTTTTGCATCTTTGTCAAAAATCAGTTGGAATATTTGGGAAGGTCTGCTTTCAGTTTCTTTATTCTGTTTTGTATCTTTCACCAATATCACATGGTCTTGATTACTGTAGGTATATGTCTTGAAATTAAGATGCTTTCTCCCACCTATTCTGTTTCAAAATTCTTTTTGCTATTCTAGTTCATTTCCCTTTCAACGTAAATTTTAGAATAACCTGCTTTATATTTACAAAAGATTCTTTCTAGAATTTTGATAAGAATTTCATCAAGCCTGTCTATCAAACCTGAGTAGAATTAATGTCTTTACTACATTGGATATTCCAGTTCATGAAGAAAGAATATCTCTCCATTTTGTCTCATGCATTTCTAGTTTTCAGCATTTAAGTGTTGTGGCAGCAAATTCTCTTAGAATTTTCCTTCAATCTGAAAATGTCTTAAATTCCCCCTCCTTTTAGAAGACATTTTGTCTAAACAGAGGTTTCTGGAAGAACCTTTTTTTTTTTTTTTTTCTGTCAGCACTTGAAAATATTATGCCAGTTCCTCCTGACCTCTTTGGTTTCTGATGAGAAATCCACTGTTGATGTTTTCTGCCCTGTCTGGCCCTTTGACTGAAGAAAGCAAGCTTTTACTGGGACTCTGGGCCCAGTGGCATTTCTGGTTTGCTGGTCCTTTTAGCTCTAAGTCTGGGATATATGCAGCATAAAGAAAACCAAGGGAACTCCCCACCATGTCTTTCCTTTGGATTGGAGTTCCCTAGATGAACTTCATCCTTACCTACATTTTCTAGAGCCTTCTTATGCTTGTTTTACTTAGAACTTTAGGGTTTTTATTTGTACTCAGGAGAAGGAGTATAGGAATATATGTCTATTCTAGAGCCTTCTTTTTTAAAAAATAATATATATTTTCGAATAAATTTTGTTTACATTTGCTTATTGGGTGTTCCTCCCCCCTCTCCCACCCCACCCCCCTGGTCTCGTCATCTCTTCTTTCACTGCCATTTATTATTTAATTTTTGTCCCTTGGGTTCTTCCTCTTCTTTCCTGTAGCAATATCCTTTTGTCTGGTGTGGATGTGGTTTCCTGGGACACAGTGGCCTGTGCTTAGTTTTCCAAGTGTCTTTTTGCTGTTGGCCACCAGTTCACACATGATTGTGTTCTTTCAGTGCCTCCTCCTTCTTTCTGATCGGCTGCTCCGACCCATCTTTTGTGATATTTTGCTCCTTCTTTGTTTTGTAGTTCTGGTTGCTGGCATTAGGAGTGTTTCTCCTGGCCAAAGTTTATGTGCCAATTTTTTTGATCGAGATAGGCCCTGGCAGATGGTCGGTCTGGTTTGTCATGGGCCACTGCCCATCTCTGTGGCTTTCCTCACCCCCTAAAGTGGGAGGGTCCTTTGATCATGCTGAAGGCATCTCTGAACAGGAAATTCCATTCCCATCATTGTAGATTACTGTTTGTATTTCTGAGGTAATTTGTCTCTATAGTCAGTCTTATAGTCCTGTGTCCCATGTTCGTTGTTCCAGAATACTTCTTTGTTTTCACCTCTGTATTCATGTGCAACTGCTGATTTAGTTGCTTCTGGTGAGGGTTGACTGGATTTAGAGAAGACCAGAGGGAATGACCCCTACCACCCACTAACCTCCGCCAATTCCCCCCCTGCCAGTCTCCTACCCCCACCAGCACCCCCCCCATGGTACCCCCAGGGGTGGCCAGGGGGCGCACCCAGCCACTCCCTGCTTCCCTGGCAGACAGTGGGGCCTCCCCTACCTTGCATTCCCCGAACCCCGAAAGGAAAGCTGCAGTCTGGGTGGCTGAAGGCTTAGTACCTGGTAGCATGGCTGGACCAGGTGTGTGGGCAGGGCTACCCCCGCCTCTAGAGCCTTTTTATGCTTGTTTTACTTATAACATTTAGGGTTTTTATTTGTACTCAGCAGAAGGAGAATGGAAATATATGTCTATTCCATCTTCCCAGAGGTTAGGATCTATGTAGACTTGGTATTATTTCATTGGCTCTATTAAATATTTTATAGAATTCACCAGTGATATTACAAGGTTTTGTGGAAAGTTTTGAATGATGAATTTATTTTCTTTGATACATATAGGGTCGTTCAGGTGATATGTCTATTCTTGGGTAAACACTGGTAGATAATTGTCTTTTAAAGCATTTGTTCAATTCAAAAATTTAATTGCAGAAATTATTCATATGATTCCCTCATAATGCTTTGAAAGACTATAGCATTTGTAGTAATTCTTTACTTCTCTTCCACATATTTATAAATTGTGTACAACGTCTCTTTTTCTTATAAGTCTGGGTAAATGTTTATACATTTTATTGATGAAAGAACCAAACTTTGGTTCTATATCATTTTCCTTTTATTTCCTGTTCTTAAATTCATTAATTTCTACTCTTTATTATTTCTTTCCTTTTATTTGCTTTGGGCTTATTTTAGCATCTTTCTCTATTTCCTTAGGTGGAAATTTAGATTATTGATTTCAGAACTTTTTCTTTGATAATTGCATTTCATATTATAAAGTTCCCTCTAAATACTGCTTCAGTTACATCTTACTAGTTTTCATTTTATACTTTGTTATTTTAATTTCAATAATAATCATAATTATTTAGAAATGTACTTATTTATAAATATTTAGGGGTTTTCTAGATAACTTTTTGTTATTGATTTCCAGTTCAAGGTCTGTTAGAGTCAGTGGTTATATTCTGTATGATTTTAATCTTACATTTATTGAGACTTGTTTTATTACCTGGAATATAGTTGATCTTGGTGAATATTTGTATACTCTTAAAATATATGCATAGTCTGATACTGTTGGAGTGTTATATATTTTAGTTAAGTCAAGTTGGTTGATAATTTTGTTCTCTTCTATATCCTTACTGGTTTTCTATCTGGTTGTTCTATCATATTACTGAGAAAAATTTCCAACTATATTTGTAGATTTGTTTTCTGTCTCCTTTCAGTTTTCTCATTTTTTATTTGTATTTTGAAGCAGTATTATCAGGCCCTACACAGTAAGGATTGTTATACCCTCTTCATGAGTATACTCCTTTATCATAACATTATGTTCCTTTTTATCTCTGGTAATACTGCTTGTTTTAAAATTATATTATTTGGTAATGACATAGCCTCTTTAGCTTCCTTTTGATGAGTATTCTTACATATTTTCCCTGCCGTTTTTATTTTATCCAGCCTAAATACATATTTCTTTTCTTTGCAGTAGACAATCATGCAAAAAGAGTTAAAAGGTGGGCCTGGAGCTGTTATCCTTAAAAATGGCTGCTTGAAGCACAAAGGAGGAGAGTAAGAACCAAGAGGAAAAGAAGCACAAAGGTCTTTCTTTGGTGGTAGAATATGGGTGAATTGGTGGGAGTGCACAATGTTGGTAATATCTTATGATGTAACCAAATATTTCCCCAACTAAAATAAAAAAAAATTACTGTTTGCAGTTATTTTTGGCTAGTAACTGACATCTGTGCACTTAACACTCAGTGGCCATGAATTTATAAACAGTTAACTGCACATTTTTTTTTTTCTATGTTGAATGTCAACTTTTCTTCTGAGGTCTGGAATTCTGGAGTTTTGGTGCATGCTGGGCAGAGGGTGCCTTTCATGGGTGCTCTCTAATCAAATGCTTGCACACTGGGGTTTCCTACGGGTTTTCTTGGGTAGAAATGTTGCACCAGAGCATACACTGCATTTGACCCTTCACTCATGACAGGGAGATGCCATAAGGAAGCACAAGTATAAGGCAAATTGATCAACCTGTAGATTTCACCTGATCTGCACCTGTGTTTTTCCCCCTTATCATCCAGCAATGTATTTGTTTTAGCTATAACAGATCTCAGCCATACGTACAACTGTGTGCTAGTACCCTTGAGTCCTTGTAGCCAGTCTCAAATGTAAGAGTGATGTGAAAGCAGGATCCCTGATGCAATAGCATATTGTTAGGATTCCTTTTTATAAAAAGTGCAATATGACAATTCCAATGGGCACTTATATTTAGTGTAGTTACCAATATGGCAGGGTTTTAATCAACTGTATTTTTATTTAAATGGTTGCCCAATAATAGGGGTTGACAAATGTTTTTTATTTCTATAAAGTTTCAAATAGTAAATATGGACTTTATAGGCCACATTATCTCTGCAGTACTATTCAACTCTGCTACCACAGTACAAAAAAAGCCAAAGGCAATGTGTAAAGTAATGGTTGCAGGTGTAATCCAGGAAATGTTTATTTGGTTTCAGTAATTTCATGATGAGACACCTTCACATAATTTTCATTAGTCTCATTTTGCATGGGGCTTGTTGGGTTTCTTATGATTTTTAGTTTTCATCAAATTGACAAAATCGTATCTATTCTTCATATTTTTTTTTTTTTTCTGTTCCTCCCCCTCTTCCTACAACTCTGTTCTCCTGGGTCTCCAGTTACACATATGTTAGATAACCTGATATTACCCCACAGGTTACTGATATTCTTTTTCCCCTTTTTTCCCCTCTCACTTTATATATTTCTCAAAAAAGCATTTTATAATCATGTAAACAAATAGGCCATTAAATCTTCTTAATATATTTAAAGAAAAAAATATGGCCTCTAACTTTTTTAAAAAGTCTATTGGACTTCATTTTTTTGTAATTAGTTTTAATTTGTTTACATATCTTCTTAACCACAATTTGACAAACAAGTCCAATGGACAAGTAGACACATTTTATTAAAAATGAAGTATAGAGGATTTTAAAAACAAATTGGCAAAAAAGCAAATTTTACAATCATCTAGAAAACTCAGTCTTTCTGTTTTTGCCAGTGCTGTACAACAGAACTGTCTATGATTATGGGACTGTTCCAAATCAGATCTGATACACACAAGAAATGTAGCTAACTGTGCTTCACAAACTTGACTTCTCTAGTGTGTGAGCTAACTCAGGCTGCCATAGCCAAGTACCATGAACTCGTTACTGAAACAGTTCAATATGAAGGGGCTAGCTGAAATAAATTTACTTATCTGCAAAATAATTTTATGTTTTGTTAAAGTTGGTTGTCACGATGAACATATATGGGCTTGTGGAAGTTGTTTGTCATATAAATTGATGGGGAGTAAAAGACCCCTACCTGGAGTTGCCCAGAACATGACCTAACTGAGTTGGGTCAGCAGTAATAGAATATGTTTGATGGAAATGTTCTGGTCCTTTGGCACATCCTATGAGTTGTGGTTGAGCATGAAAACTTGAGATGAACTGAGAAGGCCCTCTAGGCTTTGTTGTTTGCTTATACAGAGGAGTCCTTTGTTTCCTGGTCATTTCCCCTGCGACTAAGTCCACCACTTACTCTCTGTCCCAGGCCTCAGAGATGAGGCATTTTTGAAAACAGTGAAGCCAAGTAAACCTCTAGTTCTCTAAGTTTTATTACAGGAAAAATGTGCTGAGGATGAAGAGATATGCATACAGGATTTTTAGGGTTAGAGGTGTTTTATAGCATACAGGGTGGATACATATTTATACATTTGTCTGGACCTGTAGAATGTACAACACCAAGAGTTAGCCTTCAAGTAAACTACTAACTTTGGTGACTATAATGTATCAGTGTAGGTTCACCAGCTGTAATAAATGTATCACTCTGGTGGGAAAATATTGGTTGTGGGGGAGACTGCATGTACAGGGGGTCTGCTGGAAATAGTTGTACCTTCCTCAATTTTTCTGTGAACCTAAAACTGCTTTAGGAAATAAAATCTGATAAAAATATGTGTGCAATGTTTAATTTTTAGCACTCTTCAGAGATCTAAAATCATTTTGATAGAATAGCATAGTGTTTAACTTGGCTTTCTTAAAAATTTCTCACATTTCCTTGTGATATGATTTAATTTATTCTGACAATGATTGTGCTTTTACTTAGTTGAATGTGCGAGTAATGGCACCTTAAACAATGTACTATCTCTTAGGTTTTGCCAGTTTGAGAATGAAAAAGAGCAAATCTGGGAAAGAAGAGAGTATCCAGCGTGTAGTTAGGTTTCTAAACTCAGGTATTTCCATGACTTTGACCAGAACTAGAAATGACTCACTTTTAGAGACTGGGCTAAGAAGATACAAGAGCAAGTGTACCCCAAATCTACTAAGTGTAACTAAGTGTCCCCATCTCAGGAGAAGAGGAATATACCCACAGACCTAGTATTTCCTGATAGGTGTTCAGAAAACATTAGTTTCCTAAGATTTTTGTCAGATTGATGGGATGGGGGTTGGGTGGGGTGGCTGGAAGTTTCTGTGGAAAAGGGGGACCTGTGTAAAGATACAAGCTTTACTACAAAAAAGAAACTGCTTACATTTGTTCTATCCCTTCTGATCTGGAAAACAGGTGAGCATGAGAACTGTCCATCTACAAGGACAATCAGAGTGGGCAGGGCCATGTAAGACCTGTGGGTCAGGGCAATTCCTGGGCAACTGGTGCGTGTAGGTACCATCTTAATGGGCTAACACAAGGCACTTGTCTCAACTAAGTCACACGTGGTGGGTAAAGTAAAGACCACAGTCACTCAAGTCAAACTTTCAGTCTGAACATTTTTCCCATACTTAGAAAAAAATTTCTTGTCAACTAGGAGGCTAAATACCCAGAAAGTATAAAAGAAAAAAGAGTGATGGCATTAAATACTGGAATGATGAGACAGTTCTCAGCCCTGCTCAGCTTCTGGACTGGCCATAGCTTATAATGAGAGCCTCAGAGTAGATAGCTGTCCTGTGCTTCTGGGTCACCATGATTCCCTTGCTCTGGTCAAAGCTGGGTAACCCTTAGAGCGGGCTGAGAGTTCCTAGACTGGTTCTCTTCTCTGAACCTTTGGATGAGTCCTCCCTTTGTCTCCACCCTGTTCCAACCTGACCCTTTCTTTAAGCCTTCTGGAGGTCACTACTCCTCTGGGGCCTTCCCTGATCCCAAATTCCTGTGTTTCCCTCACTTTTCTCACTACTTTCTATGTGACTATTAATTAATACAGCCTTATATTAAAATCAATCTATATGCTTATTTTCCCATAAGGTTCATTTGCAGAAGAAGTTTCCCTTTTTGGTTTCCATTGCATCCTCCAATCTGGAGTGCCGATATTTGCCTCAAAAGCTCATCAATCAGCATTGCAGGAACTAGACAGAAAGAAAAGAGAAACACCCTCCCTGCCCCCCTCATCTTTTCCCAGCACAGTCTGTGATTCATGACACCAAACAGCAGTGAAGGCTCTGGGAAGAAAAATGAGCACATGAATCTGAAGTCTAATGGGTAGACAGATTGCACAAAACTGCATGAATTAAATAAGCTAAGATTGGAGCAAACTGACTCTAGATAGCTACTAATATATACCTGCGTGCACAGTAAAGTAGCTGCATAATGTGACAGGCATTGTCCTTATTTACATTTAAGATTGTTTAATGAAATTCTGTATTTCATTCAATTATAAGCTGGAATGGAATTTGGAAATATTACCAGACACTGTCAATCTTCAACCTCCCTCTACCTTATTTGACATTTTCTTCCTCCTTATTTTCCTCCAATACTACCAAGGGGAAAAGGGAGATTAGCAGAATTTTTTAAACCTGGATTTTGCAGTCTATTTCATAGGTTTTAGGTGATTACACATGAAGGGACTTAACAAGGGACCATGGTCCTAGCCTGCCATGAGCTAGACACAAGGGCACCATCACCTCTGCACATCCAGGACTCACCTGCCTTTGCACTGTTGGCTCAAAAATTGGGCTCTCACTTTCCTTCTGTCTGAGGTTATAGTTGTGTTGAATAAATATGACAACAGCTACCTTCCTTAGCCACTAAAAGGCAGCAAGACCTCCCATTTGCCTGACATGCAGGTAGATGGTGATAATAGTGCTTGCCTATTAGGTTATGTGCTTGGTACATGACTTTGTTTTCTTAGGGTGAGTAAAGCAAAACTGTTAACAGCACTAGCAGTAGAAAGATTAAACTTTCAAGTAGCAGAGAAATACCAGTTTATGCAATATCTAAATCAGAAAACCCTGAGCTTGTAGAAGACTAAACCTTTTTACTCTGATGGGGTGATGATAATAATTTTGGGCACTTACCATGGGCTAGGCATAATTTTAAACATTTCATGTCTATCAATTTGTTTTGGCCTTCTCAAGTCAATTATGCCCATTTTACAGATGAAGAAACTGAGACAGTGAAATTTCAGTCACTTTGGGTCACACAGGGAGGAAATGGAAGAACTGGGAGTAGATCTTGGGCAATATAGTTCTAGAATCCTTACTTTAATTTTCACACATCTTGGCCTTCCATAAGAGCAACTTCACCTCTGTCAGTAGGTCACCGAGGTAGTTTGGCACTCAACATCATCTCCCAGGCAGTTCATAGTCACAAGTTTTTTCAGTTAGTCAGAACTGTCACTGGAACTCAGCCTCCCCATTCATCTCAGTGTCTTGGTTCTAAAGTTTTAGGTCCTAGACTCCCTGCAGCCCACACAGCCATTGGTTTCTGAGAATGACAACTTCTTGGGCATTCAAATCGCTACAAAAGAACTCTCTTACTCCAGGACCCCAGTGATTCCTCAAGGTAGTTAGGCTGTGTCATCTGGCAATGTCTCATCCTCCACAGGTTGCACTCACCTTTAAGCCAAGGTCCAGTTCCCTTAGTGAGCGCTGGATCTCGCGAGTGAGGATATTCATCCGTTCACACTCCTGGAAGGCAACCACGATGTAGGGGGTGCGCTCTTCTACCTTTGCCATCAGCTCTGGGATGTTAAACTCATCCGTCACCCGTTCCAGTATTTCTTCCAGGAGTGCCTTGACCTATCCCACAACAGAAAACAGGGTGAAGAAAGGGCTTCAATTGTTCAAAAGGACTCCTTCCCTTTGCAACATGGCATTTAAGATGCCAGCCATTCATCTCTGTCCATAATATCACCTGCCTGTTTAGGTCAACTGGACTGGAGTTGAGGATGACCACAGATGGTCTCTCCACACACCAGTTCCCTGTGATTTCTATAATGAACACAGATGCCTTTCTAAGAATTGGGAATTAGAAAAACCCAGAAACTGGCCCAGTTACCGGTGACACTCCAACTAGCAAGGCATTGCACAGACTCAGAGGTAGGGTGGTCATTTTGGACTATGTGAGACAGGAATGATGTATGCATAGGTCTCCACTCTGTTCATGAGATTACATAGTGGTTCCTATTCTGGGGTCTTGGAGGAAGCCTCCCAATATATCATGTAAAATCCCTCCATCCCTCTTGATTCCCTTTTACCACACAAGCTGTCAGTTAATTAGACAGTGGGAACAAGAACTACCAGGATCTTGCTCTTGGAAAACTAGAATTGGGGCATTGAGGTACTAGGTTATTTTGTGACAGGCATTTAGAGTCTGCCATTTTGGAATTAATTAATAGTCCAAGAAAATGTGTCAGCAGAGAAGTATAATGAAACAAGTGCAATCATAATAGAATCTGAGGCTAGTGGAGAGGGAAGAGGGGGAGAGTTAGCCAGTGAGCGGTGCCCACCCTGCCCGTTTCATGAATGAGTGGGTGACTGTTTGGGGCTATTTACCATCTCGTCCAAAAGCTTTTTTAAAAATAGAGTTTAACTAAGCCTCCCCCCCTTTCAAAGGGGGTCTGTCAGCATATGGCTAGGGATAGCTGACTTTCTCTAACCTTAGGTGGCAGAGAGACACCTGATGTCATTTACTCTGCCAAACACTTGATGTCCTGGATCCCCAGTCCCAGTCTGGTAAATGCATAAAATCACTGATTTTCTAGTCAGAGTTAGTGAGAAATGAGAGGAATTATATTTCAAGTGAAGTAAGAGAAATTATAATTTCAGTATAGACCAGGATATGAGAAGAAGCTGTTCTTTCATAGAACATTAGAAAAATATAAGTTGAAGAATATCTTTTGTATAAAAGTTTGGTTATTGTTTGGCATTGATATATAGTTTTCATTTACTTTTTGAGAAAACAATTTAATATTTGAAATAAAGTAAAGTAAGTCCTTACTTAACCTCATCAATGAGTTCAACTTTAGCAAAATGATGTATGATTTTGCCATCAGTGAATTGATATAAACTAGAGTTACAATCTTCCAATATACTTTTGGTCACAAAAACACCACCAGACTTCTAATAAAAATGTGAAACACCCCTAATTAACCAGTAATTTGCAATCTTTCATTAATTTCCTAATCATTCTGGTTAAAGGGTAGGTAGCCACAGCCTTCCATAGCAACTCAGGATATAAGGCCGGAACCAAACTGGTCAGAATATCCTTCCAGTGGCACTGATTTTTTTTTTTCCTTCTCATTGACTTGAAAGCTTAATTTGTCAAAACATTTACTGCTTACTTTTTGGTTCACTGAAATGTGTAAACCAAAAGACACAAATCTGCTGATGACGCATCAGTATCTATTTCAGTTAGTGATCATTTTATTTATTTTTTATGGTTATTAACATTTTTATTTTATTTTATTTTTTATTGGTTACATACACATATTATTGCATACCCCAAGGTTCACCCACCATTGTTTCAGCAGTAAACTGTCATCTGGATCTCCTATGCTCTCCCTTGCCCTGATTTCATACTCCCTCCATCCCCCTCTCTTGCTTTATATTTCCATTGTCAGTTTGTTGGTTTTAACTTTTTTCTTAACCTTTTGCTTGTTTTCTCTAAATTCCACATATAAGTGAGAGCCCCCAGTATTTCTCCATTTCTTTCTGGCTTATTTCCACTAGCATGATTCCTTTTAGCTCCATCCATGGTGCTGCAAATAACGTTTGTCCTTTTTGAATGCTGAATAATATTCCACAGTGTAAATATACCACAACTTTTGGATCTATTTATCTGCTTTAGGGCATTTGCGTTGTTTCCATATTCTAGCTATTGCAAATAGTTCTGTGATAAACATCAAAAGAAAATGGGCAGTATCAAGTGCTGGTGAGGATGTAAAGAAAAAGGAGCACTTCTACACTATTGGTGGGAATGCAAGCTTGTCCAGTCACTATGGAAAGCAGTGTGGAGGGCCCTCAAACTACTGAAAATGGAATTACCATTTGATCCAGCTATCCCACTTTTGGAAATCTACCCCAGAGATACAAAAACACTAATACAAAAGGACACCTGTACTCAGTGATGATTTTAAAGTCTGAGCCCATAACAGGTCCCCCCCTCCTCTTGTGAAAATACCTTTTCCCATTTTGGGGGGTGCTACATCCACTAGACCTAGGCCTCCCAGGACCCCATCAGAAGTCCATCAGGTCATCTTTCTGAGGAACATGAAAATTTAAATCTCACATCTCCCTCCCTCCCTCTCTCCCTCTCTTTCTCTTTCCCGCCCTCCCAGAACTGATATGAAGATCAAATCACCTGAACTGATAAATGTGGCAGCACCTAAGACCTACAAAGAACTATATAAGTGTGAAGGATTATTAATATTCACTTTGTCTTATTGTTAACATACAATACATTCTCCAGGAAAAGAGCTGATGTTAGAAAAAAGAAAGTAAAAACTCATCACCCTGTCACAAATGGATCTCTGGTGCTGTCATAGCAAAAACTAAAATGGAATTTTAATGGTACCTGAAAGCTTCTGATAGGGTTGAAGACAAATGGCTAAAATATATCATATTTCTGTCTCTGGAGTGGAATTTGAAGAAACAGCCCTGTATCAGTGAGCTACCATTTGGGTATTATTCACAAGGAGATGAAAAGATAGTCTGGGACATTGTTTCAAAATACATTAAACTTGGGGAAATAGAGTCTACTCTGACACCACATGGTGGAGGAGCTGGGGCGTAGGCCTGAGGAGGAGAGGATTGTTAGGGAAAGAAGTAGACCCATAGACAGAAAGACTTATTTTTTTTCTCCCCAGGGGCCCCTTCCTATGGAAGGTGTGAATTCCAAGGAATGTGATCTATTTTATCTCACAAGCAAAACAAATAAAATAAAAAAATAAAAGAATTAATATGAATTCATATGGTATTAAAAACAGTTCTTCCAATAAAAAATTCTTTCATTCATTTTACCTTTTTCTCTGAAAGGGGAAAAATCCACTATTTTTTGGTTTAAAGTTCCTACAGATGTGCTTCAATGAATATAAGTATTTATTTATTAATGTGTTACCCATTCACTTGTCTGCTCACCCAGCAACTCTTCTGTTCATCCATCCACCCATCCAATCTGTTGTACCTTTCTTTTCTCTGCCCCATCCTACTTCTTTCTATTACTAAAAGAATCTTTGCACACACAGCTTTTCCAACTTCTTTTTGACCTTATAGCAAATTTTAGACACATTCACTTATTATTATACAAGTATTCTGCTTGGATTTATAAAACAGTATTATTCCCCTATTTTGGCATGCCATAATTTATTGAGTAATTCCCCTATTGATGGATAGTTGTTCTGTCTGTTATGTCTCCTACTACAAACAATTCTGCAGTTAATTTACATTAAATTTAAAAATAGCATACGCTCTGTTTACTTTGTCAGTATTTCCACTAGTTCAATGCCTATAGAATTGAGTAAAAAAAATATATGAACATTTAAATTTTATTAGCTTTTGTCAAATTGGCTTATAATTTAAACCTTTATCAACAGAGATGAGTATGCCTTTTTCCTTGTGCTGCTACCATTGCATGTTATCACACTCTAAAATCTTTACCACTAGGTAAAAGACAATATTTTACTTGACTTCATTTAATTTTGAATCATGCTGAAAATATTTCACTGTTTCGATTCATAACATCATGTGGATATTTTCTGTGTTTTTCTTTGCCTTATCTTGCTCCATCCCTCAATTTTCAGATTGAGAACACTGTGTATTGGCTCAGTCCCTGCATCTGTGTTGCACATAAGTTTCCCTGGTTTGACTCTACTCACGGAGATTTTGCCTGGTGGATGGCTATAGAGTGGTGACATTGCTGGGGTAAAGGGAGGAGTGGAGGTACTCTTGGGGGAGAAGAGCAAGCGTGCTAAGGCTCTACCCACCATGAATGAGGAGTGATCTGTGCTGTGAACTGCGAATCAGTTCTGGGCTAAGGTCTCTGTCTGTACTTCCTGTGCTCCCCAGAATGAGGCCCAGCAACTCCTAGCACATACCTTTTCTTCCCTTGTGGCCCCGACTCCATCTCCTGCTTGACTGTCTCGGGGCTGCAGCTCCAGCACCGTGCGAAAAAGCTTCTCTGAGGTCTGGGTCAGGAAGCCAATCTCAGCATTTGGGTGTAGGCCATAGAGATAAGGTGACTCTGGGGGCAGCTCGGTATCAATGTACTGGAAGTAGAAGGCAAACTCACTTGAAATCCAACCAGGTGCATCTCTCATCTCCTTCCATGGTTGTTGTCTGAGGGGCAGTCACAGGCCAGCACAGGCCTCAGGCCCAATGCATGCTAGTTCACCAGGTGAATGCTGCTAGTTGATGCCAGCCAGCATATTCTGCACCTGTTAGTGCACATCCTTTCCATTTGTCTTTCCTTGACACCATTTGCTTTTGTGTGCTATACTGGTTTTCTAGAACTTCCACATTTATGAGATCATTCTCTTTTCTGGAAGCATAGATGATTTTTGCAACTCCAATCTCACTGCCTCCTGCTGCTCCCTGACATATGTCTATCTGACATATGACATATGTCCACACAGGAAGAGTCCCTCAGAAACACTAATCCCTACATGGTATTCTTTAGTCATTCTTCTACGATCCCAGCTTTCTTCTTTTTATATTATTTTTCTCTCCCTCCTAAGTCAGAGACAACAAACTTAAAGGAAAATACGAGGACAGAGAGGAGTGGGTAGTAATGTAATTAATCCTCATTGCTATTTGTAAGCATCAGGCTCACCAATCTGTATAGGTTCGTTGTGGGTTTTAGCAGTTACATAGACACACCTGACAGTGCAGGGCTAGAGCTGGGAGGCTGACAAGTCCCTCAGGCCCTAGGAACCGTCACTCTCTTTCTCTGGGTTCTCTCTCTGATGTTCTCTCATGCTCTTATCCCATCCCTCCTAGGCCCAGGTGTGCACACTTCCACATGTGCACACCTAGTGGACCTCACAATCACAGGGGAGACACAATACTCCGGTATTATATAGGTTAATGGTGATTATATAGGTTTATATAGGATTATATAGGTTAATGGTGGAAAAGACCTGACTAATTTACCCTGCAGGGAGGATAGAACATTGACATGGAAGCTTTGGTGGTGGATGAGTGCAGATTATACACATGCGGAGGAGTAAGAATGTAACCCCAAAGTCACCTAGACCTGTAAACAATTAAGTAATAAAAAAAGGAAAAATGCACAGAAATTCAATGTGTGAATTCTGCTGTAGGCTGAAGTGAGTTTTGCAGTGAATTTGTGAGCTCATGTCCCTGATTAAATGCATATGAACTCAAAAATTTGAAAATAATGTCACCAAAACAAACACATCAATATTCAGTTACAGTGGAGCTTAGCAAGCCATCCCTAAACATCCTCCCCACCTTTCATAGATCTCTTTTTTTTTTTTCTCGGAATGTCCTCTAATTCTTCTTCCTAATTCTTTTAATTATAGTGAGAAAATATTCCACAAGTACCCACAAGTTTAGCTCACAATTTGACTTTGATGATTTCTGCATTTGCAACATATAATCTAAGTAAAAGACTGTTCATTCTTTAAAGGCAAATTTGTGTGCTTATTTTTGTAATTTTTCCAGCACCTAACACACATCTGGTCTTGTTGTGGGTGCCCTGTACCCATTTTTTAACTGAAAGTTTAAAGAGAGGACCCAGGAAAAGGAAAGCCTACCTCATTCTTTTGGAAGTTGTATAAACCATGATTTGTTGCCCATCAATCAACAGTCTCCGGTTGAATTGCTTCATGGACACTAGGGGATGCTCTTGCACAATTTTCTTGGCTAACCTTTTGACTACAGCTACTCTTGGTTAAGCAGTTTGCTTTTAAAATCCCTCTAATTTTCTTTAAAGAGTCTTATTGTTTATAATTTAGTCTCATAATCCAGTTTTTCTGAATCTAGTGACTTAATCTTAAATTTTATGAATCAAGAAAATTTTTTTTAAGATTCTTACTTAAGAGACTGGTATTTTCCTTAAGCTTGGTCTTCAAGAGTATTTTTTAGGCCGGTTCAAAAGTAAGCCATAAAAAAAAATTAGTTCTTTAAAAAATCAATGCATATATTCATCTACACACATTTGTATTTCCACGGAGAGTCAAATAGGTAAAGTTGAATATCTTAAAAATACCTACAGCAATAGTAAACTGAAAATCCAAGGTAACAGTAAGTAAAAGCATGAGAATGACTTTCAGCATGTGGATGTGAGCTGATGTTTATAGCAACCAGCAGAGAATAGCAGGGTTGAGGGCTTTTGTCCACCAGATCATGTCCTTCTGAAGATATTTATAATCCCTAATATAAACTTTAACAAAAGTTGTCTAAGTTCTTACCTGAAATTTTGCTCCTAATGGTTTTGTCAATACTCTGAATGAAAACAATCAAATAGATGCCCCAGATGTTATTTGTAGAAAAGAGCAACATATAGAATTATTGAACCGAACATCAAGAATGAAATCTCCGAAGGCTCAATTGCATTATTGATTTGACGCTAGAAATCCTATCTCTCAAACTGAGTAGGGTGAACTTGGAGCTGAGAACCTTACTCTGTACCAGCTCAGCCCTTGATGCCATTCTCCCTGGTCCTCTATGAGCATCTCAGCTGTGCAGGGCAGCATAGAAGGAAGACACTCACACATAGTGAGTGTAGGGTAAAGGAGTTGGTCAGGCTTTTTCCTCCACTAACCTCTATAACCAGTACCTGCGATATTGCACCCTCCCCATGATTGTACATGCCTGGGCCCTATGGGTGTGTGCATGTATGAGTGGGTATGCCTGAGCCTGGGAAGAAAGGATAAAAGGATGGCATCAATCTAGGGGAGAGAGAGTACGGGAGAGAATAGGAGAGAGAGCACAGCAAGAGAAAGAGGCCAGAGAAAGAGTGCGAAGATTCCTGAGGGGCTGGGGGACTTGCCTGCTTCCCAGTATCCCCAGGCCTGTCCCTACTTTGTCCTAGCCTGCCTGAGGTGACTGTGTAACTGCTAGAACCAAAAGAACCTACCAAAGAACCTACCAAAAGCCTGATCCCTGCACTACAGCTGGCATTATGAACAGGATGCTTGCAAGACAATGAGGAAAGAACAAAATCTTACCTGATGATAACCATTGTAGTCCATGTTGCCTGGCAGTGGGAACCCTGGGGCCAGAGATAGCTCTCCTTCTAGCATTTCAGGTTTAATGAATTCCTCCAGGTAGGTTCTGCAGAGTCTCCTGTCCCAGTCATCTGTGATATGGCCTCCATACATGATCTCTCCAAAGAGATAACGCAAGTCATCATAGGGGACCTGAAAGGGAAAAGAAAGCAATTATGTCACACAGAGCGTGGGGCGGGCTCCACATGTGGGTAGAGCATAAGCTCTACATGTGGTGCTTCCTGAGACAGGGAACAACATTTTACTCTGTTGAACGCCCCCCCCCCCCACTCCATCCCTCAGGGTCCAGCATTGTCAGGCACATGTGGGAACGCATAAAACACTTGAAGAATTACATCATGAGGTGAGGAGAGGCAAGTGCCAAGCCCCTCACCTCTATGCCTTTCCTTATTCACAGTCATTAACTATGGCAATAAAGTCAGGTTCTACCTACAAGTTCTTAATTTAAATAGATGAATGTCAAATGGAGGAAAGCCAAGACCAGGGTTCTTTTCTAATTTCCTGCCATAATTAGCATATTAATGAATCACCTCCTTGGAAAGTTCAGAGCAAATTAAATACAGCATGCAAGTTCCCTGGTGTTGAAGTTAGGGAGGGAAGCCACTTGGGGAAAGCCTTTTGGTGGTGCAGCAGATAAAAGCATGGTGGGTGAGGGGTGGGCTTCCCAGGGTCCAGGACCTGAAGGCAGGGAGAGTATTTAGGGCATCCAGAGCTGATCCAAGAAGGAGGAGGTAACCTTGCTGATGCTGTGTTTGACTCATGAATCAGGAGACTTGCAGGTGCAAGTTTCTTTGAAATGAAGATACCAGAGAATAAGGGAGATGAGGTGTATCAACAACTTGACTTCTAGGAGACATGGAACCTCATGGACACATGGGTCTGGAGAAAAAGAGACAATCTCCTCCATTACAGGAAACACCAGACTAAAGGAACCTGGAGAACCACGCCACACACCTGCCTTTCAAGAGGTATGTGACAAACTTGACCTGGCTACCTGCCTCAAAGTTCCTCCTGGAGATCTGAGCAGCAAAATCTGCTGCATCCCAGAGCACGGGAAAAAAGACATTGCTTCAAAAAAGAAAATGAAGAGACCAGTGGGCCAAGCATTGACTGACAACTTGCAGTGAGAGAAGACTTGGCTTGACAGGAATGGGGAAGGGAGAAAGGGGAAGCGGGGTGGTGGTATAGAAGTGGATTATTAATAGGAGGGCCATACCTAAGGGGAATAATAACTATACAAATGTCATCAATGTTATATGGAAATAAGAAAATTATAAAAAGAAATTAATTTAGATTCTTCATTCAGCAAAATCACACTGATAGGAAGAACCCCAGTAGAAATTCTGGGTGCTTGGCTAGTTAAATGGGTGATTTGACTCAGGTGGGTGTGAGGTCTCTTTCTGCCAACCTACTATTGTTTGCAGTACTGGGGATGCTCAGAGATGATCTGACTTGAGTGCTTAAGGGACCAGCTCACACCACATGTGTGTCACTAGCTGGTTTCCTGAGCCTTTGGATCTAGCCTCACCATGCCTCAAGGGTTTCAACCTCAAGGGTTGACCAATTGGTGAAATTTGGTTTTTTTTTTTTTTTTTTTAAACGAGGTCTTGCTATTTTTGCCTGCGGAACCACAGGCTCATGTTGCCTGGGGGTACCACAGACTCAAGCGATCCCCAGCCTCAGCTTCCCAGGTAGCTGGGATTACAGGCGTGCGCCACCATGCCCAGCTATTTTTTTTTGGAACTAGGTCTTGCTACGGGCCCCAGACAGGACTCGAACCACGATCCCTAGCCCTGGCCGCTTCATAGGCTGAAGCTTACAGGCACGAGCCACCGTGCCCGGCCTCAATAGGTGAAATTTTTATTTAAAACTTGTACTTATTAATTCCACCTGGACTCTTGTCAGTATGTTCCTGCTGAAAAGATATCATGCTGAGAGGTGGTCACTGCCTTCTAACCCTTCCACACTGGTGGGGTCCCTTACCTTTGCATTCGCCTCCAGGAAGTTGTAGAGCACATTCACAGAGATGGTGAGGTCCCCGGTGTTGAAGGGGTAGGAACGATTCCATCCCTGGGGCCCAAACTTGCGCCTTTCTGCCACCACCGCATGAAAGTAACAAAGAGCAAAGAGGATGCTCTTAAACTCCGTCTCCCGCGAACACATCTCCAGGGTATCCTGAAAGGAAAGCATGGCTTTCATATCAGCACAGAGCTGCTGCACCTTGCAGGCTGGGTATGGTAACGGTGACTGGGTGCTATGCTGAGAAGTTTCTGGGTGGCTTGCTTAGGCTTTGAGCTCTATTGATGCTGCAGACAGTATTGTGACTAGGTTTGGGGGAGAAACTTGCTGTGTTTAGAATCTGGGTTAAGGTTTAGACTCAGGTTATAATGGGGTTTTATTTAAGGTTAGAGAACATGCTTGTGAATGTGCTAATTAGGTTCCTGAGCATAGTTAATGATAAATAGTAGCGGGCAATAGGAGTGTCATCCTCTTTGTCACACTGATGTCACTTTGTCTGGTGGTGTGGGTAGGAACTCCCACAACATAGTCTCTAATTTCTTAACTTCCTGCCATGCTTTCTTGACCTTCATAGAAGCAGTAGGTGTAACAACTGCCTTTGTGACTGAGGAATCCTCAGCTTATCCATTGGGGGAAGTGCTGGAAGGAGAGAGAAGATGGAATAGAGCCTGAGAAACAAAGGAGAGCTGTGTGTTCACCTTCCTCACTGCTCCACTCAACCTGTGCAGGGGTGAGCGGACATGTAGAAGCAAGAGCATGGCGGCATCCTAGCTGCAGATGAAAGAATTGATGTATGGAGGAAAGAGAAATGGGAACTGTTGCAGAGGAAAGGAATTCAATTGTGGGTTTTAAGGTGTGAGTGTGTGTGGGGGGTGGTGTTGGTGAAAGCCTGCATTTTGTCAGAAGATACAGCAGCTGTTGCCCTCCTCTCTGGCTCTGTCCTAGACTCTCAAGAGTTTATACTGGCTGTGCTTGTCCTACAACAGAGTGAGCTAACTGCATCCTGATGCATTTTCTTTTTTCAATGTTTAATTGTTAAAAAAAAAAACCCTATGCTAAGCTGTATGTATTACATCTATTATCTTAATCATTATTAAGTGTACAGTGGGGTGGCACAACATGCGTTCACATTGCTGTGGACCTAACCTCTTGTTTTAACTGGTGAGCAGCAGATGAAAACTCTTCCATGGAATCTTTTTTTTTTTTTTTAGCTTTATTAAGGTATAACTCATATATCATACATTTCATCATCTAAAGTGTACACTTCAAAGACTTTAGTATATCCATGAACTTGGGTAGATATGACTTCAGTCTAATTTTAGAATGCATTCATTGCACCTAAGGCAACCAGCTATTCATTCATTCATTGTCACTTTTCATTCCCCTACTTTATCAGCCTTAAGCAACTACTAATCTACTCTCCATCTCTACTGTTATTCTGGACATTTCACATAAATAGAGCCATACAACATGAGATCTTTCATCTCTGGCTGTTTTAACTTAGCACAATGTTTTCCAGGTTTATCCAAGATATGACATGTCTCAGTATTTTGGTTTTCTGCCAGTGTCCTAAGTATATGTATATATTATATATTATCCATTCACACATGATGACTTTTAAGTATAGAAATGTTTTTGCTTGAAAATAACGATGGCCTCCTGTTAAGAAGGTTGTAGATTTCAAAGAATATATATATTCCCCCTTGTGAAATATAAAATCTAGAAAATTTTGAAGTTTTAACCTCTGGTGCAGAGCACTTAGGAATTTAGTTAAGAACTCTTTATGAAAATTAGAAAATAAAGAACAGAAAGTGCCCTTAGGCAAGGAAGCACATTGCCTTCTGCCCCATATTTCAAGGGGCAGGTTTTTCTCAACAAGAAGAGCAAATTAAACTATACAGAATCCTTTGGTAATGTTACCCTATTCTTTGGTCAGATATGTGTGAGTTTGGAATTGGGTTGGGAAGGTGAGTGAAAAGGGAGAATGAAGCAAGTTTGCTTCGCAAGTCTTTGTGGCAGTTTTCATCTCCAAAGTGGACTGTTCACCTCCTGAATGCTGAAGAGTCTTAAACACCCATGAAATATTCTGAAATTCTGTCAAATGGTTGTCATATTAAGTTAAATCATGTCCCAAAAGGTTGCTGGTCCTGAAGGCTCATGCTGGGTTAGCTACAGCAGCAATTTGGCTTTTGGGTGACCTATTGGGTGACCTGTTTCAAGTTACCTGGAGACCGTTCTTGGATGTGTGGTGAGTTTTAGCGTGGGTTCTTTGAAGCTAGAGACCCACCCATGCTGATGGCATCAGAGGAGGAAGTTTTATCAACAGACCATAGACCCTCTTCCTCTTGGATTCCAAGGCACTGCATGGGGGATGGACATAAAGATAGTCCCGTTGGTCCCCACCATCCTGACATTTTGTGCACTCTCTTTCCCAGGAAGATGGAAATCTCCAAGGAAGAAATAACATGGAAGGATGTCTTCCCTGGAAGATGAAAGAAGCTAGAGCTTTGTAAATGCTGCTTTAGATATGGAGCTGGCCACCTATGGATTTGACCTCAGTTTTAAACAAACAGTCTACAATATTGAGTCTTGGGATTCTCAGTAATGGGGATTCTAGTAAAGTGGTAGCTTGTATTTGCATCTTGCACCTTGATTAATATCCTTAGTCTTTGGAACAAAATTTTCCTAAACATGACTGTGCATGAGAATCACTTGGAGTGCTGGTTAGAACAGATTCCTGGGTCATACCAGAGTTTTTGATTCTGTAGGTATAGGTGGGGCTTGAGGATGTATATTTCTAGTAAGTTGTTCCCAGATGGTGCTGATGCTGTTGGTCTGCAGGTCACACTCCAAGAGTCTAACCTATGGCTACATTGCAGGTCCAGATCCCACTATCTGATGCCTGTGTTATTTGAATCATTTTTCACTCAAGATGCTGGCAAAGACCAAGTGTTATTATCTGAATATGAATGCCACTGTTTACTCGGTAAGTACACTTACCCAATAAACATATGATCAGTAGCATAGCTTGTTTATAGTGAACAACATGCTTTTCATGTTGAAATATTTGAAACTGAAATTGGAATTTGAAATTTTAAATATTTAAAATAATGTAGAAATACTTAGTTGACATGTAGTGTAGCCTTGCAGAAACTTCCCCCCCACACATCTTGCCAAAGAAAGGCTCTAAGATTGGCTCCCCCAGCAAGCTCTATGCTTTAAAGTGGGGTTTTATGTTTTAAAGTGGGCACTGCATTATCCCATAGGCCAGCCAGCACTTTGCCCCACTCCTCATTGTATGTGTTTTCCAATCCAGTTGACTTAGTTCTTTGAGAGATGGAGTGCTCTTCCCCCCATCCCAGAGCCATACCTGAGTGAAGTTGTCCAGTGCCTTGTGCAGGTTGGCATGCATGCCGGTGGGAGGCTCATTGGTGATTTTAATGGAGTTTTCCAGGATGCCCTGGGGGATAATGTGACCCTCTGGGGAGGGTGCAGGCTCTGCACTGATGAAGACTCTGAACTCTGGATGACTGTTCTCACTGTGCTCCTCCAGCTTCTTCTCCAGGGTGCTGAGCCACTTGGCTACCAGGTGGATGTTCTGGTGGAAAAGAAGTACCCTCAACATAGAACTCCATTCAGTTTGTTATCAACAGGCAGGCATCAGGAAAGCAGTTACTGAAGGGGGCTGTCCTTAGCTTCCCATACATCACAATATGAGTTTTGGGACTTCTAGTCACAGGGACCTCATTGCATTCTGCAATTGGACCCCCATCCATGGTGTTCCAAGGCTTGTTAGAGAAACTCTTGCCCCAGAGTTTCTGAACTAGTGCCTCTAGGGTGGGTCCTGAACATTTGCACTTCTAACATGTTCCCAGATAATGCTGATGCCACTGGCCTAGGAGAGGGTCACACTTGGAGTCTAATGCATGAGTACATTCCATGTTCAGATCCCACTGTCTCACACCTGGATGATTTAGGACTGTGATCCTCCGAAGGGGCTCCTGGAGCAGAAACGTTGATATCGCTTGGGAGCTAGTTAGAAATGCAGTCTTGTAGGCCCTGCTCAAACATATTGAATCAGTGTATTTTAATAAGCTCCTCCAGTGATTTGTATGCATGTTAAAATTTGAAAAGCACCGATTTAAACTTTTTTCTAGCTAACTCTTTTGACTTCTCTCTCCCTGTCTTCAAACCATCCAGCTAATTGTTGCCAAACTTATCTTCCTAAAACACACTGAGTCATTGCTGCTCACTGACAGCAACAGCACTCCCTACTCTAAGCACCAGCTCTTCTGCTGAGTTTTTGAATCCTTCTTTTTCTCTCCCATGCAATCCCCATCTGTTTAGCTATATCTACCTTTATTTCTTAGCACTACTTTGCAGATGCACCTTTCATTTGGGTAAGGATAACCATTTTACTTCACTGCAATATGTTGCATTATGATGGCTAGATAAAAGTGCCTTGGTCAATATTCGAAGAAGCCTGCTCCCAGAGACTTGAACACACAGACTGTTCCTGAGCATGGTGCTTGGGCAACAGCAATCTTTTTCTCTGAGAGCTGCTTTCTCTTCTATGAAAGAAATAACAATAATATTTGCCATGCTTAATTCTTAGAATTGCTACAGATAACCAAAGGTGATGCATTGAAAAGGACTTCTTATACTGCACAATGCTATGTAAGAGTTAGCAGTGATTGCTGAGGTGAGAATTTGTGAAAGCCTTCACCTATAACCACTCTCTTGAAGGGATTGCAGATGGCTGCTTTGGGAGCGAGGTTTGCTATGAGTTATATAATGCCAGGGGCCCACAAGTGAGTAAGTGATATTCCTTTGGGAATTCCAGTTTCTGACTTTAATCTTGGGGAGCTCTCAGAAACCACATTAGCACAAGAGATGGGGGTCCTGGCAGGTAGCAGGTACTGGGGGATGAAAAACCTTTGTTGTCTAAGTCAGGAGTCTTCAAGAAGGAGATCCCTTTGGCAAAGGATCACAAGATAGTGAGGGGGGTCA
Source organism: Uropsilus gracilis (assembly GCA_004024945.1). Taxonomy (NCBI): domain Eukaryota; kingdom Metazoa; phylum Chordata; class Mammalia; order Eulipotyphla; family Talpidae; genus Uropsilus; species Uropsilus gracilis. The sequence goes on along the minus strand of PVHY01002166.1, from coordinate 52,682 downwards.
CACCCAGCACCATGCAGATCCACATAGGAGGAAGCAAAGTTACAGCCACTGTCATCGTTTCTCTTGAGATGCCCACAGTTGCAGGAAAATACATCTCAGGGAATGGCAGATCTGCCAGCTGCTAGGTTCTGAATAAATAATAGGATAATTAGGGATGAAAATCCAGCAGCAAATATGTGGTACATGAGTAGTCAGGAGAGAGGAAGTCTTTGCTAATCAAAACCAGGGTGGGACAGGAGTGACTCTTTTTCCATTTATCCTTTTTTGCATTGATTTCTCCATTGATTATTTTTGTTGAGTATTTTCTGTGTTCAAGGTAGTATACTGGGTGCCAAAAGGTAAATAAAGAATGTCTCTTTTCCTCAGGAAATGTAGTGAAGGGCACAGCCATATAATAAATCATTTCAGTATGGCCAAGGTCATTCCAATTGAAATAACTATATGGTTCTATAGGGGAAAAGCCAGGAAGTCACCTGTTCTGGCACAGCCAAGCATCTGGGGAGTCACACAAAACAGGAATAAGAGGTCATAACAGGAGATCTGATTTCTCATAACTGATCAGTGAGGTTATCAGTGTCTCAGATTTTGAAATACCAACATGAACCCTGCATAAAGAGGCTAAGTACTAATTACATGTGTAAGGTTTCAGTAATACCCATAATGAAAAAATGTATAGCACAATAAGAACACAATAGTAACACAACAGAAAGATGCAGCAGAAGAAAACTCATTGAAATATATGGGAAGAGATGAGCAGCTGAAAAAATCCAGCTCCCACCACCTTCAATGGAATGCCAGTTTCCTGAGTTTGTACCAATAGGACTGAACTTCTTTTTGTAAGTGGCATAATTTAAAGTGTTGAAGATGCTAGGAGCACAGGGTGGTATGGGAGAAAAAAGGCTCACTGGGGATAGGGTGAGGAAGAAAACATGAGAGAGAACTGTAAAGAGAGTTTAGGAAGTGAAGAGGGTAAAGATGTGGAAGGAAAGGCAGGCAAAGGAAAGAAGAATAGACTGAGGTCCCAAGAAGTTATTTTTATTTTTATTTTTTTTGAGACTAGGTTTCACTATTTTTGCCTATGGAACCACAGGCTCGCGTTGCCCAGGGTACCACGGACTCAAGCAATCCCCAGCCTCAGCTTCCCAGGTAGCTGGGATTACAGGTGCACGCCACCATGCCCAACTGTTTTTTGGGACAAGGTCTCACTGTGTTCCTCTGAGAGGGACTTGCACCGTGATCCCTAGCTCCAGCCACTTCATAGGCTGAAGCTTACAGGCACGAGCCACTGTGCCTGGCATCCCAGAGGTTATGATGTGAGGTACAAACAGGTACAGGACCAAGAGATCAGGGCAGAGGGGGCATACCTGTAAAATAACCCAGTGACCTTTCTTGGCAGCCAGGTCCAGCGCGGCCTCAGCCACAACTTCCTGTCCTTGCCCCAAAGACACATTGTGAAAGTTCCGATTGTTGAAGGTATAGCCCAGTTTTTTACCTAAAAGAAGTACATTGTCTTTGTTATTTTTTGTGTTTAATGATCTGTATTGTTTAATGTCCACAATGTCACACACACACATCTCTATATTTCAAACACAGGCATGCCTGCACCCATACACCAAATCTCAGATACTAACCCATTTCCCTCACAGGGGGCAACATCACCTAGTTTTTTGTTTTCAGATAAAAGGATGCACTTGTCTACACCAAAAATTGTGTCACCCTGCCCGCTTCTCTTAATCTCTAGAATTGAGATGCTGAGGTTCTTCTGAACAGATTCTGTTTGAGGCCAGGCACTGTCCATTCTTCTAGAATGCTGATGTGAAAAATCTCAAAGAGCAGCAAGTATGTGGGATCACTTTTCCCATCTTACTTTGTTCTCTGAATATTTATTTTTCCTTTGCTGGAAATTTGCTGGAAGATGTGACCAGGAGTATTTCTGGCTTCCTGTACTTAATGCCATTCAACCCACTTCCTTGCTATTAGCATGTAGACAATTTTATTTCAACATTTTGCGTCACTCTGAAAACAAGAAGAACTAAAAGAAGGGGCTTGGTTGTACAGGTGTGAATGTTTTGAAGAATGTATCTACTTTTTTTTTTTTTTTTTGAGACTAGGTCTCGCTATTTTTGCCTGTGGAATCGCAGGCTCTCATTGCCCGGAGTACCACGGACTCAAGTAATCCCCAGTGTCAGTTCCCAGGTAGCTGGGATTACAGGCGTGCACCACCACGCCCAGCTGTTTTTTTGGAACTAGGTATCCTACGGGCCCCAGGTGGGACTCAAACTGAGATCCCTAGCCCTGGCCGCTTCATAGGCTGAAGCTTACAGGCACGAACCACCGTGCCCAGTTAGGATGTATCTTGATGGCATCTGTTGGATGTTGCTGGTGTTGGGAATGGAATGAAGGAATAACCAACTAATATAACCATGTCACTCAAGCAAGACCAATGCTCATGAATTGGTTTCCAAGCCCAAGAAAAGCTTCATACAAAGAAATTACCTTACTACATAGGGCCAATACTGAGCTAATATATCAGGTATTAGCTCAACATAATAAAATTTACAGAAATTATATAATACTCTTGAGACAAAAGGATCACAAAAATGTATACTAACATGAAGTATCATCATTTTTCTTGAAAAGTGAATACACAAGAGAGAAGAGAGATATTAAAAAAGAGAAACATAGTAATAATCTGTACTTAAAACTAGGTTTCAGGGGGACCAAAATTGAAAATTTGATACTTGTGCGAGAAGTTAAAAAGAACTACCAATATTAGCTATTTCTTTTCCTTCAAGAGAATAAGATAAAGCAAGAGCACGACTCTTGTAGGTAGAAATAGTTATAGATTTAATGGCGATGAACCCAAGAAATAGCTTTATTAAATTCTATAAATCTTAACTGGCAACAGATTTGATATGAGCCTTAGAATCAGCAATATAAATCCATTCCAGAGAAAAGACCAGAATAAAAGGTGCCAGGGTTATTAGATAGCCTTGGTGATGTTTCTACTCACAAAAGAGTCTATTTCTTTTTTATTAGCCTGAGAAAGATATGAAAAGAAGGGCTTAATAAAGATTAGATTGAAAACTATGCACCAGAGGGACCGTGGCAGCAATGTCTGGCAAAGCACAGGTCAGCTAGGATCAGTTTGCATTAATCTAGCCTATAGGCATGATGAGAAGGTTGAAGAGAAAGAAATGAGTCTTGGGGATGTTGAGAAGGGGAAAAATTGATGGGACTCACATTCAATCAAGATTGACTGCACCACATGCCAACTGTGTGGAAGCTTGAATTGACATTGCCAAGTTCATTCACTTATGGTTTTGGGACCTTCAATATGGCTTGCTGGGTCATCAGGAAGCTCCTCTCTTCAGCTGTGTTATCTATCTTGGGTCTTTATTTTCTTGTGTCGTACTGTGATGCCCTTTCCCCTATCACTACTGCCATTAAGTCTTTCTGATCTTCCTTCCATCTATTCACTGGTAATGTCACCTGGAACCATGATCTCTAGCATCTTCACATCTTCACATGGACTCTAGCATCTTCACACATCTTCTACCTTATTCTCATTGAGGACACTGCAACTTCTATGGACTTCTCTCTACTCCCACATACCCATGACACTGGGAAGAACATTTTTCCTAGACTTCTTTTACAACTTGCTTGCTATTTTCATATAAAAATCCATCATCTTTTGAAGCACATAACATATGGTTATATTATTAACTTTCATATTGTCTTCCTTCTGCCAATCTACACAGTGAAGTTCACTTTTATTAGGGACTTTGGAAAAAGGAAGCTGGTACAAAATCTTTTATACTCTCTGTTCCATCATGTTAATGTCACTATGGATGACTCAGACTACATTCAGTGTCATGCTTCCTCATCTTCAAAGAATTTAGCTCCCTTCCATTTCTGGCACCTACTCACTCCCAATGGTTACACCCAGGATTTTATTATCACTGATAACTGCCCTCTGTCTGAAACACTATTAGTTCATATTGACTTTTAGCTACTAGTTTTTGCTTCTCAGGTTATTTACTGTCTCTCTCCCATCTCACCTATTATTCTTCTTCTCCAGGAAAATGTCCAATCTATTGGAAACTCTTTTCTTACATTTTTCCCTAGTAATGTAATCCATGATCTTATAGAATGCTCAACTGCACTACTTCTTCCACTTTTGAATTGCCCAGCTTTTCTAAAGCCTCAATGGTGAATTAATCTAAGCATCAATAAAAGGAAAAACAATAATACTGGTGAACTAGGGGCGCAAAAATTCCAATGATACCTCTGGGTTGTTTGGTAATCTCCCCATGTGTCTAAAAGTTGGTTGTGTTGCTCCTTTACCTCATTATTAGAATTTTCTAATGGAACCCATTTTTTTGTACTCAGAAGTTTGCATTGCTCTCTGCTTCCTTAAGAAAACATATGCCATATGTAACTCCTTCAGTTGCTACCATTTTATCTGCATTTTCCCATATCCCTATTATTTTTCTATCCCTGCCCCTCTCATTTCAATGAAAGAGGTGTCCTCTCTTCCACTTATCACTCATCTGTTCTCTTCTTTCATCTTCAGTGTTCATATATATTCACTCTTCTGCTCTCTGACATATGAACAAATGAGTCACTCCCAATGCAAAGAACAATCCTCTGCCAATCTCAAGGCCACTCCCAAAAGACCGAAACTTACTCTAACTTAACCACCTTTCAACTGGCTCTTAAAGAAAAGAGAATAGGGTCAGTGATAATGAAAAGGAGACTCCAAGCAAACTGCTGATACTATGACAGCAAAAGTACCACTGAATTGAAAACTTTTTTTAAACATATCTCAAAGCAGGCATATAAGAAGCTAAGTGAATGTAAATTCTCACCAGCACATTGGAAAGAAAAAGAGGAGGCAATGGATGGCAAAGGCAATAGAAACAGTTTCTTTCTGATGGTAAAATGGATATTTTATAGTGAATTATAATAGAATCCACTTATTAAAGTCAGATAATTGGGCAAAGGAAGATAGAAACAACAATTAAAAAGTGGAGTCACCTGTGCTAACCCCCACATAATCAAATACCAAACTTCATTGCAATTTCAATTCTTTCCCCAAATGGAATCTTTATCAGTCAGTCTGGGGTTTTCTCATTAGTGTTCTGGCTAGCCCGAAAAATGTTATTTTCAGATCAACGTTCTGACCAGTTGATTTCTGATCAATGTTTCTGATCAATTATCACTTTCCTATTCCTCAGAGAAGGTGGCCTTGCCTGAAATAATCTATGCCCTTATTTATCTCATCCTCTCTTGCCTCTAAGTCTTAGAATTTGTACTGCAATTTGGAACTCCCTTTTACTTGCTAGGTGGGATCCTACCTGACTCATGAATCACTTAATAAAGCCAATTAGACCTTGAAATTTACCCAATGAATTTTTTTTGTTTTAATGAGATAAAGCAACACCATGTGAGAGTCAAGTGAAAGAAAAACAATAAGATAGTTTTTTTCTAATTTATAAATGGAATCCTTTTATGGTGTTTCCTGCATAAGGGTAGGAAAGGGGAAATCCTCTGTTGAGAGACCTGAAGACAAAGCTATACTTTTGAAAGGCTGTGATAAAAGCATGTAAAGCAAAAGGAAACTGAGCAAACTTGAAGAACAAATGAAGTGTCATCATTATTAGAGTGCTGCACTGCACAGTGCTACTACACATTTAATGCATCAGAGTCTTTCCACATGTGAGATTTCATTTTTATTTTCAAAGTAACCCTAGAAGGAAGGTATTTTGAGTAATTAGGAACAAGGGAGGAGTAGATGAAGCAAAAGCAAAAAGTAAACATGTGAAAAGTTTCATATAAGTAGGTGATAGAAAGAGGAAAATTTAAAGTATAATTAAAAGATTAATCTAAAAAAGTAAGAAGGAAATTCATGGGATTAAATGGCAGTAGGCGTAATATCAAAACAGTTCAAGAAATGTGGATGGAACTTATTTATTTTCTTTCTGCTTCTTCAAAATTGTGATGGGAGAAAAATCTTGGAGGATGATGAGAGGTAAACAAGTTGCACAAAAGCATATACTCCTAATTAGGGGCTAATAGACAAGCTTCAGGGGTTTAGAGACCTCCCCAATTCATTTAAGTAATTTTATCTGTGGTTTCATACCTTTGGAAGTGATGGTGGCATGAGGATGAGGAAACACATTTTTTCGTTCAACTTGGAGTGTTAAAACATCACCCAATAATATTACCATGAAGAAACAAAGGGATAGAAATGAAGGAGTTAAGACACAAATTGCACACTCAAAGACAGGAAAGGAAGTCAAGTTTTTTAAGAGTCAAAGTGGAGAAAAATAGTGACCTGTCTAATAAGAAGACCCTGGCCAAGCACAGAGATAGTCAGTTTACTTAACAGACCAAGTTAATGGAATTAAGGGAAAGTATTTGAGTCATTCACATAGATTACAAAATTTAGAATAGGAGCCAATAAGGCAAACAGACTAGATTCTAGACGCAGATAACAGAGACATCACAAATGTATTCTAAAAGGGTAAATTTGAATTAGAAAATAAATCAAGTCATCAAGAAGGCATGGAGAGAGGATGAGAAAGAGAAAGAGGCACAGGTGCCTAAGTAAGCTAAGTTGATGGGCAGCTATATTGCCGTTGGCAAAGAAATATGCGTTAAGATTAAGTCAAGGGACAGGCTAGATAATGTATTCAGAGACAAAAAACCAATATGGATATGGAAGGGGTCAGCTTGCCTGAAATAACAGAAAGCTTCAAATGGCATGATGGAATTGTTGGAGGTCAGTAGACAAAGAACAGAAGGAAATTGCTCATAAACAGGGTCTATAAAAGCTTCCAAAAAGAGAAATATGGAATAAACATGAGGCAACTAGATTTGTCAAAATGAAAGGAGTAAAACCTCTAGGGGATAGTATGAGCACAGAACTTTATAAAACAGTGAAAGTCAAGGATAACTTACTGTCACAATGGTTTGTGTTTGCCTTGCAGTTTACTGAGTCATTTGGCTGGGAATCTTTGTGTGTCTTCTCATAACAGTTCTTATGATATTTATTCATTTATTAATTCATTCAAAAATATTTACTGAGCGCTTTCTCTAGTCTAGTTATGCTTCTGGGCTGCATGATTCTCAATAGTCAAAAGAGGAAATGAGTCCAGATGTGCATAAACTTGCAAATGGATAAATGAAATGCAGTTTCTTTATGTATTGGAGTATCATCTAGCTGTAAAGAGGGTGGAGTTATGATACATGCTACAGCACGGATGCTAAGTGAAAAAAAGGCCATCACAGAAGACAATGTAGTTGTAGGATTCCATTTATAAAAAATGTCCACAGTAGGCAAATCTTTAGAGATGGAGAATGAATTATGGAAACTCAAGTTGGAGAGGTGGTAGAAATGTATAGGAAAGTATAGGCGTCATGGCTTGTAAATACTGCATTTTTTTTGGGGATGATATTTGCACAGCCCTGTGAAAATATGAATAATTTTTCAATTATAAACTTTAAATGGGTGAATTGTATGGCATGTAAATTGTATTTTAGTAAAGTTTTAGATGATTTGGGAAAGAGGAGAAGTGATGGATAGTAATAGGAGGTAGGTTTTTAACTTTCATAATAAATAAATACTAAATGAATATTAAATAAATATTAAAATGAGTAAATGCAGAAATAATGATATAACATGATTAGTAAAAAATAAAATATAAAAAAATAAAAAACTCTCAGGAGCACTAAATAAAAAAGAAAATAACAGTGTTTGTGAAAGGGGAGTGGGTCTGAAGAGTGGCAAGAGGTGGGAAATACTGCTTTATAATAATAAAATAAGTAATTTTATTATTGATATTTCAAATATACACACAGCTATTAGTTGAAATTTTTAGAAGACTACAACTTAAATATACATCCAATTTGTGAATGAGGAAGTTCTTTGCCTTAGACAGATCTCATCCATTTGTTAGGGTAATGTAACTCCAATTACCAGGCATGTGCTACATACTCCTCTCATTTTTATAACAAATAGACTGCTCATGAACTTGTGTCACATGCTCTGGACCCACAGAGACCCTACTGCTATAAAAATCTCTAGTGTTTTTATTTAACTTTGGAAGATGTTGAAGTTTTCTAGTTTTAAAGTTCTGATCATTTGTTTGTTCACTCCTGCACTTAACATATCTCTGTACTGAATGTCCATCAAATAAAAAGCATGCAGCTAGAAACTAGAGATATTATGGCAAAGAAGATACTTTATTCCTAAGAAGTTTTTGCTCTTATCAGAAAACATAACAGTCACCAGACAAATATAATATGATAGAGAAACAGGAAGGATACTCTGAGAACCCATGGAGCTCCTTAGAAGGCAAGTAGGACTTTCTGGAGCATTAAAATTGTTATCTGAAGAATGAGAGAAGGTGAGGGGGAAACGGCATATGTAGAATGAAATGACTGCCTTGTAGACTGCAAAAGAGAAGAGTGGGGGAATGTAGGTAGGAGGACAATCCCCAGAGATGCTCATATCCTAATCCTAGAACCCGTGTGTGCACTACTTTACACAGTAAAAGGGATTCTGCCAGTGAGACTAAATTAAGAACCTTGAGATGGGGAGGTTATCCTAATGATCTGAATGGGCCCAATAAAATCAGAGGGGTCCTGATAGAGAAAAGAGGGGGACTTTTGACTCCAGAACTGGTAAATAGCAAATTTGTGTTAAGTTTCTAAGTTGATGGTCATTTGTTACAGCAGCAATAGGAAACTGATAGTGAAAAGTATGCTGGAGAAATAGGAGGGCTAAGTTCTCTGTAAGCCAAGTTAAGAAGTGTGGACTAAATTCTGAGGGCATTAGGAGTGAAATGAATATATATTTATTTCAGAAAGATTGCTCCAGCTAGAGTGAGGGCAATGGGTAGGGGGAGTGGTTGCCACGATGAGGTCTCCTCATGAGGCTAGTACTGTGGATTCAATCTCATCTAGTCCAGAGTCATCTTTCTTTAGCAGTGATCTCTGATGTTGGTTCAGCAATGACCCTGGTCTCTGAATGGAGGGTATTCAATATCAAGCATTGTGTGAAACTTGAATCAGGTGAAGAGATTCTGACAAATGCAAAGAAGGAGGCTTTACAGTCTTAGCTGAAAGATGAGGGCTTCTCACCTTGATTTTCTACATCCTTTAGTGGGTCCACCCCTGGAGACAGGATAAAAAACATGGGCGTAGCTGGTCCTGATTCTTCAAATGAAGTTGCAAAATCTAGTGCTCTCCCCATCACGTATTTACTTCCTAATTTCTCCTCAACAAAATCTCTGCCAGAAGACAAAAGTACGTGTACCAGATCATGTATGAGTCACAGAATAATAGCGTTTGAGAAACTGAGGCCTACAGAAATGGAAAAATGTGCTTAATATTTGATTTCTCCCTTCAGGTGTAGTCCCCATAATCTTCCCATACCACAGCACTTGTGAATTGTCACCATAGTCCCTTGTGCTCTCCTCTCTCCTGCTCTGACCCCTCTCCCTTCCTTTTCCTTGCTCTATGCCTCAGATCTATAGTTCATCTGCAAGTTTTGTCTTTTTTTCTGACTATTTGATTTCCCTTTATTCCTTGTGTAAGTGAAATCATCTAATATTTTTCTATTTCTTTCTTATTTATTTCACTTAGCATGATCCCTTTCAGCACTATCCATTTCTGCAAATGGTACGAGCTTATCTCTTGATTGCTGAGTAGCATTCTATTATGTACGTACAACCAAATCTTCTTGATCTATCTGGTTTTGGGCATTCAAGTACAGAAAGCTGTATGTGTGGGACCCTCAAAATACTAAAAATGAATTTACCATATGACCCAGTGATTCCACTCTTAGGAATGTACCCAGAGGATACAAAAACACTAATTTGAATGGGAATCAACACTCTTATGTTTATTGCAGCACTATTTACAAGACCTAAGATACAGGCATCAGCATTCTTTTTAATGAAGGAGCACCTATTTCCAAACTATCCACTTAAGATTGGGATAAAATACTGGCAAACACAGAGCCACAGACTAATGGGACTTTGGATGTTGGAACAAAAGTTCCAGTTACTATACACACATGGTCTTGGAGCCCAGTTCTACTTTTCTGGCCATGCTCATGTCGCCCCATGCCTGTGCTGGGCCACCCTGAGGCCCGCCTCTCCTACCGCATGGCATAGGTCATCCGGTCAGGCCGCATGGCTCTCATCATGCATAGGCGCTGTAGAGCTGTCTTGTTCTTCCACTCTTGTGGGAATTTCTCCTTTTCAGGACATTCTGATTCTACAAACTTTTTCCAGCTCTTAGCAGATCCTTCAATGTCCCGATCCAGATTATAGAATTCTTCCATTGATGAAAGTGCCTGAGAATTTTTAGAGAATCTTGCTTCAAAACACAGTTTCTCAAGAAGCCTGCAATTTGCACCAAGGTGTGGATTGAGGGATGAGATGGCATTATAGACATTATTCTGTCTCATGTGTACTTTTTTGGAGTCTTGACTCTTCCCCCAGGTAAGCACAAGGAAGAGGAAGGATTTTGATCAGCTCACTTTTAGCAAACCACTCCAATAATAGAGAAGGCTTAACAAAAAAAAAGTGTGTAGGTTATCAGCAGCAGAAGTGGAGCAGCAACTGCCTGCAGGGTATTGCATGGAGAGAGGGAAAGGGAGGGACAGAGAGGGATGCCAGGATTTTTCTGCTCATGGGGCCTGAACACTTTAAGTCCCTGACTCCTCTCATCCCAGCACTTACTCTTCCAGTGACGCCTGTCAATTCCTTTCTCAGAATGTCTCTGGAATCACTGACTTTGTGTTAATGCCAAGTCTAAAATTTCTGAGTGGCTTGCTTCCATAAGGATTAATTAAGTCCAAACACCTAGGTTGGGAATCAAAGCTTTTCATCTTGTATTTCTTTCCAATTTGTCCAGTTAACCAGGTGTCAACTTCTCTCCTATTCTGTTGCCCCAGCCTTGAATATATGCAGACTAATTCCTAAATCAACTCCTTATTCTCTCTTTATCAAACTCTATCTATTCCTTCCTTTACTCTCTGGTCATGATTATTATTTGTTAAGATTTTGGAAGTTGTTAAAGTTAAGCAGCCTCCAAATCAGGATCCTTCTTGAATCACATTGCTTCTCACTTAGAATGCAAAGCCCTCTCACACTTTTTTTGTAGACTTATAACTACTTACAGAGCTGATATCTTTGATAAAAAGTCTGACTCAGTTTTTAGGTATTTGCCCACTGATAGCTTTTTCCCCTTTCCTCTTCCTCCTCCTCTCCATATCTGAGCAACAGGATAAGCAATTCCAGGCATTCTTCCCGTCCCTGTCAGTGTTGGAGGGAAGTTGTACCGTACATTCCTGCCCAAGCCCAGGAACCTCACCCTACCCCGTCCCTGCTAACCACATAAAAATGCAAGGTAACCTCCTTTCCTAGCTCCCTCAAGTTATTTCCAAGCAGTTGTGAGCTTCACTTTTCTCCCCCCAAAACCTCATTGCACTAGTAATAAACTTTTCCAGTCCCTCTCAGTTTGTTTGTGGCATCTTTAGCCTCAGTAGTGAAATAAAATATTGGGGGAGGTTCAATCTTTTTTTTCAGAGTATCTGCACAAACAATACACACTGAGACCCTTAGTTATCATCAGCCACTCCATCATTACCCTTGAGTCTGATCTCCCCAATGTGATGAATGGCTACACCAATCACAGAGCCGGAATGTTAGCCAATCCATTTTGGTTATTTTAATGAGTGAATTAATGAGACATTATTGCATATCTACTACTTGGGAATACAAAGGTGAAAAAAAATAGACACATGCCTTTAGAGAGCTTAACATTCCTAAGTTAAGGAGAATAGAAAATGAAGGGTGCCTTAACAGTTGTAGAATGCTATTGGATAGAGACAGAGGTAGAGGCAGGGAAGAGCATTTTATGGGAAAGAATCAAGAGCCAATGTCTGCATGGGGCGGTGTGGCACATGACAGAAATCAGTGTAACTGGAGTGGGGACATCTTGCAGGTGACATAACGAGTAAAGCTAGAGGACATATATGCTTAACCTGGACTTGCTTGTCTCCTGTGAGCATGATCTGATTTTATGTACCCTTTTCCAGGATCCTGTGACTTCCCACCTTCACCTTGACACACAGAACAGGGAATACACCTTTATTCATGCTGTGAAGTGGTGAGGCGTGGTATGCAGGATAGTAGAAGAGGGACCAGGGAATGAGAAATGAGAGCTGTGATCCTAGTGGAGCCTCTGATGATTTGAAACCTGTATTGAAACCCTTATGGGTTTTGATTTTTCTCTTCTGAAAATGAGGCCAAGTAATCGTTGTCTGCATGGTTCGTACTATAATGTAGATAGGAGTACTCTGAAGACTACAAAGGCCACCCTTGTGCTCTCTCGAGGTTCCTGTCATTAGTGAGGGCAATTGCTGGTTTTACTTGTCTGTTACTCCCACAAGATTGCGAGTTCCCTGTGGGCAAGAACTTCCTTAGGCATTTTTTGTATGCTTTAGGCCTCACAGGCTGCCTGACACTCAGGAAGTGCTCAATTAAGAAAGTTTGACATCTGGGCCGCCAGCAGGAGAGCTCTTGACAGACTGAGAAAAGCCGCAGCTGCTGTAATTATTTCTCTCTGTGCTGAGGAGGAGCTAACTTCCATCTCCTTCCAGGCAGCCACTTCACCCCTTCTTCTGGCTTGCACCATCACTAACCCTTCTGCAGTCCCATTAGCCCCTCTGGTGTCACCACAAAACTGAGCAAATTACACTGTGATCAGGGCTCCCAGCTGCCATGACTAGGTCTGAAACCAGTTCCTTGAAGCACTGGATGGAACACAATTGCAACATTTAATCTTCTAAATGAGGGAAATGGATTTTTAGCCTTCTAATAAGCTAAATGGAAATGACTAATTAACCTAATTACATTGGACTGTGTAGCAAAATACAACTGTGCTAAATTGGCATCCAAGATGGTAGTGAGGGGCCTTTTCAAAGGCTAACAAAGGCTTACATCACAGATGAGGTTTCCTAATGAAGGAAAGAACATGCCCATTACCTAAAAGTTCAGCATTTGATGAGACTTAAAGAATCCTTACAGAGGCTAATAATGAGAGCAGTATGTTATCACAAAGATTTCATTCATTACCTACTTACTAGTTCTTTTAGGGAAACAACGCAATCAACCTTCCTCATCAGAGAGAATGCTAAAAAAATTTTTTTATCATGTCCTATTCAATTATACTGATTTTGTTTCTCTAGGCAAAAAAATAACAACTGAACCCTTAAAAAGAGCCTTCATGAAAGGCTCAGTGACATGCGCTACACACTGCATTGTGCTTCACCTGATCACATCCTGCACTGGGCTTGAGTGAATTTGATGGAAACAGTTCTTTGCTGCTCCACACAACACCTCCTAGAGAGAGATAAAGCTCCACTCATTTGCAAAAGCCTTTGAACAGTCAGATGAGTTTAGGCAGCAAAACAAAACAGCAAAGTGAAGCAAAGCAAAACAAAGCATCCATCTTGTTCAAAGAGGAATGGAGTTGAAATTCATAGTTATCTTTGAATTGAGCTCTGTGAAATGAAAGCAGTAAAAAGTAGTTTGGAATCATTTGTTCTTTATGACTTTTGCTACAGGGTGCATTGTAGTGTAGCAGAGAAAAAGGCAACTGGACCTGGCCCAGGTGGGCAACACATAATTCCTTAAAGTTTTTCCTTTTATGGACAAATTCTGAGGCAAAACCTGTATCAGTCATAGTCTATATACATCTAAGAGGTGGGTAGTTAAAAATAATAATTTGATGGGGTGAATTGTGTCTGTACAAAATAAATATTGCAGCTTTAACTTTCCAGACTGGTGAATGTGACCTTGTATATAGGGTCTTTGTAGTTGCAGTCTAGGTAAGATAAGGGCACCACTAGGTGGATGCTAATCCTCTTCTAAGAAGAGAAGAAACTCAAAGGCACACCGGGAAGTTGGTCATGCGAGAATGAGGAAACATAGGTAGAGATTGGAATGATGCTCTCCCAAACCAAGGAATACCAGGGCTGTCATATACTGGAAGAGCCAAGGAAGGATCCTTCCCCAGGATTTCACTAATTAAAAAATTAGTGGAAAATATAGGAAATGGGAGTCAATCATACTACTTTAGATTCATACTTTTTTCTGTTAAGAGATACGTAGGAAATGCAACAACCATGAAAGACATAGACAGGATTCATTTTATGTGGGTGCTATTTCTCACATAGTACCAAAATTGGTGGTGGGCACTCACTCACCCACATGAAAACAGCTGCTTAGAGAGTGTGTTCTCTAGTCTCTGGAGCTGGGATTCTTTCAGTCAGCTTTTGCTATAGGACACTATAGGACATCACATCAGGCCCTGTAAATGTGGGCCTGTTCTCTACTTGCAGCATTAATTGAATCCCAACAAAACTGAGCTACATAATACAGAATGAAAATGGGCTTTATCATCAGATTGAGATTTGTGCCCTGAATTTGCTACTTACAAGATGTATGACCACAGTTTCTTCATCTATCAAATGGAAAGAATTAACACCTATTTGTGAACATGAAAATGTGCGAAGGTAATGTATTCCTAAGATGCTCAATAAATGTGAGCAATTTACCTTATTTCAAAAACTAATTAACTTTAATTGAGGTAAAATTTGAGTGCCCCCACCAGCTGTTACCACCACCAACTCACCAACTCACCACCATACACCACTGTACTTCTTCCTCTCTATGCTCCTATCTTCTTAGCCATTCCCTTTCTTGGTGCTTCAATTCTCTAGTCAGATATTTATTACCACCAAGAATCCCAGGTCAGAATGCACCTCTGACTTTGAGTCTGACTTGGGATTCACAAGGGATGCCTGAGCAGAGTGTTGGCATCTGTCTGTTGCAGAAAGATCAGAGTTGCTTTGCCATAGTTACCCCAGGGTTGCAAAGAGGAGCCTGCACGCCAGACTCAGTACTGGCAGGTGAAAGGCAGCTCAGCTGAGATGGACCCTGCTCCTTCTCCATCCAGTCTTCCCAGGGGATTCAGGAAGGTAAGCCCACGTGTGGGGGCTTAGTAAAGGGGATACATCTATACTTAACAGTTAACAGTTCCATGCTCCAAACCCACTAGAGAGCCCCACTGACTTCCTGGGGACAAGTGTCAAAGGAAAAGTCAAAAAAATGAGAGCTTAATTCTTTTCTAGAGATCTTTTCTACTGACCTTGATGCCACCCCAGGCCTGATGGGAGAGGAAATCCACTGGACTGGTGACACCTGTCTGCAATGGAGACCGAAGCAGAAAATCCAACTCTGTCATGCCAATCTCCTGGTTCATGAGCAGAATCTGCAATGGAGAAGAATGACAGTTTTCTTTAGCTGGTGGTAGTTATTGGGTCCTGGAGGTCTTAAAGATTGTCAGTGTGATCACTGATGCTTCTAACACTAAAGGTTGCCCATCAATTTTCGAATAGATGTGTGGCAGGGAAAAGTATATATCTATGTAGCTCACTTTCTTTCTTTTTTTTTTTTTTTTGAGATTAGATCTTGCTATTTTGCCCATGGAACCGCAGGCTCATGTTGCCCCTGGTACCATGAACTCAAGCAATCCCCAGCCTCAGCTTCCCAGATAGCTGGGATTAAGGCGGGCACCAACACACCCAGCTATTTTTTGGGGACTAGGTCTCCCTATGTTGCCCTGGGCGGGTCTTGAACCATGATCCCCAGTCCCAGTCGCAGTTCCATAGGCTGTTGTTTACAGGCATGCACCATCGTGCCTGGCTGAAGATCACTTCTGTGGGCTTCTCTTCTTAGCACAAATATCAGTGACTTAAATGCACCCAGCATATGAGTATTTATCTTGGTTCACAAGCATTTTATGTATATATCAATCATAAGTGCCATGGAATACATTCCTGCAAACTAATTGAGGAGATGACACATACAAATAACAGGATTTGAGGAGAGTGTCATAGTAACATATGAATATATGCAAAATAAAAATGCGTATATGAATCAATAATGCTAAAGGGGATCCAGGATAGGGGGTTGCTCAGCAAGCTGTAGCAGGGAGATTACTTTGATTAAACTATCAGTAAGTGGTTTTGAATTAGGGCTCAGAGAAACTTAGAAATGGGAAGATTTAGACTGGAAGGGAAGGTTTTTCAGGGTGATGGTGAAGGGAAGTGTAAATGGGAAGTTTGGAAGGAGAATTAGTGGGGTGTGTGCAGGGAAAGGTGGAGTCTAGTGGAAGATCCATATGTTAAACTTGAAATCTTAAAGGTAAACAAATAATGCGGCAACTCTAGTGAAGTTTTCAGAGCATGTCAAAAAGAATGTAGTTATTGATATGGTTATCCAGTTTTATCTTCAGTGCCAGTTTGGATGGATTACTACTGACTGCTCATGATCATCCACAGTCAGCAAGAAAAGACTATTAAATGATTAAGCATGCCTGCCATGAATGGACAGTGGTGGGGTGGCCTGGTGTGCCAAACTGGACCTTATTATCTGATGCCTCTGCCTAGGGTGCTATAGTTTGTATTCTATGTGAAGTTGTGTTATAAGACAAAAGTATCATTACACCTACTGATGGAGAAGTAGAAAATAAAAAGTTTTGGAAACTTCTTCAATCATTTTTACCTGAAAAGTGAGTTGGGCAAGGTAGGTCAGCTTATCACATTCAAAGAGCCCACGGGTGGTGTACTGGTACACAGAGAAGGTGATGCTGTCTATTAGATTGGCCACTCGTGCCTTGAGGGTCTCATCAGGAGTAGCCTTTTCCACAGCCTTCTGAAAGACAATACTGAAGGCCTGGAGGGAAGAAGGTTAAAAAAAATGATAGTTTGCACAGCTCTTCTTGTATATAATTAGGGGTCTTATCTGTGAAGACTATTATAATTTGCCAGAAATGTCTGGCCAGCAGATCCTGCCAAGAAACATGCTGTTAATTCTTTTCTAGTTTGTACATATGAACTGTTTTGTCTTCAAGTGGGTAAAGCTATGGAGCCTACAGAGATTTGCACAAAGAGAAACAAATGTCTGGTGACCAAAATAATCAAATTAAATCCAACACGGTTTTGTTGGAGAGCTAGCTAGCTAGCTACATTAAAAAGTAAGCAGTCCACAATAACTGGCTGGGAATAATTATTCTATTCACTAGATTATAAATTTTTTGACAGTAGAACCAGTGTCTGTACAATTTTGCTTTCTAAAAAGATACCCTTGTACATAATGGGAACTCAGGATGCTTTTAACCATATTTTCTTTTGAGAATGGTCAGAATTTCATGTTTGTTTTTCTTCTTATTTATTGCAGTCAATTGATATATCCTCTTATGTGTTCTTTATCCTCAAAGATTCTTCCTGCAAAAGTAGGAGTATAGCCTCCTTTGGTTACATCTTATGAGTCATATATATTTGTGAACAATATGCAATAAAAATCAAATTACTTCATTTCCATTGTTTTAAGCTTAAATATTGACTATAAAAGAAATATTAAGAATTCTACATTTTGAATGCCAAAGAATGAATCACCAATAAAGAAAGTGAAACTCACACTATAATCGGACCTATTCAATTATTAGTTATGTAGATTTCCAGTCTTTATTTTTGTTTTGTAACTTCAAGAAGAAAAAACATCTTAGATTTTTCTAATACCATATACCTGAAAAGTAATTATAACTATATAAGATGTGAACCCAGCATTTTTTCATTTGCAAAATAAGAAGAAAAAAGTAAATTTCTCTCTCTATTCCATAGTTCTAGATTGTTTCTTGTTATCAAAGTCCTTGCAGGCTTCCTTCTTCATTCAGTTTTGATGATTCTAGAAAAATCTCTTGATTGTCTTCTACCCAATCCATTATGATAGCTGTCCTCACTAGGTAGGATTTAGATTGGAATAATAGCTCATTGGAAACTAATAATTCCTCCCAGCACCACATGGAACAATTTGGGAAGCTTCCACTTGTAGAACAGATCCTCAGAGACTGGATCTAGTTTTCCCCAGGTGATTACTATGGTTTTTCATTAACACTTTATCAAAATTATAGGGACCAGCTGTGGTGGTGTGCACCTGTAATCCAAACACTGGGAGGCAAAAGGCCAGGGATCACTTGAGTTCATGGGTTTGAGACTACCCAGGGCAGCATAGTGAGATCTGGTCTCGAAAAAGCATCAGGGCATGGTGGTGGGCACCTGTAATCCCAGCTACCTGGGAGGCCGAGGCTGGGATTGCTTGAGTTCCCGGGATCGGGGACTACCTTGGGCAACACAGTGAGACCCAGTCTCAAAAAAATAAAACAAAACAAAACAAAAACCCAAAATGATAGGGACCAGAAAAGACTTTCTATTGAAGCAAAGTGATTCACAATTCTTGAAACTATCTAAAGAAAATAAAACAACCTAGATACATTTAGCATTTTTTTCTCTTTCCATCCTAAAAGAACCCTCTTCCTCATATTTCCAGAATCTGAACAACCTTGGCGCTGGGTCTGATCTCTTCTGTGTCTTCCTCCAGAAGGTCTCTTCTGCTAACAGTTCTCACTGCTGGTTCTAACTACCCTTTTCACTCTCACAGGGCCCTTCCCCATTGCTTGTATGTGAGACAGTTTTTATCTTTACAGTGATACCAGATTTGACAGTCCTGAGTTTGGGGGCCATGACTTACTAACTTTCTTATCCTTCCCAGAATCCAGTCCAGCTCTTCACATATAACATAAAGGGTGTGCTAGTCTCAAGTTCAAATGCCTTAAGGTGTATGAGACCAAATGGGGATGGGTAAGGGTTTGGAGAACTCATAGGGCTTATGTCTCTCTAAAGAGCAGTCATCCCTTAGCTCCAGCAAATTTGCCCATGAGAAATGTGAGCTAAGCTGTCAAACATTCAAATGTTCACAAGAAGTTGGAAAGTGGAATTTATGTGAAATCTTCCTATTTTTAAATCTTTAGAACCAACGTAAGTATCTGAAAATTCCTCTAAAGACAAAAAAAAAAAAAAAAAAAAAAACAAACCAAAAACCAAAAAATCCCCCAAAAAACCAAAACAGGACATCAGGCCCTTGGGTCGCCAGTTTGAGACCAGAGCTCTATGTTCTATTCTTATGATCTGCCTGGATCTCTCAGAGAGATATTATTTCTCCATGGTCTTCGACATGATGCACACAACAGAGGGAACACAGTCTTCTTTAGCCTGCAGGTTCTCATAGTGTGGTATTTTTTCCTGTGGGGACACCCAGTTATCCTGTGTGTCTATTAACCCTCTCTGAGCTTTGGCTGGGTTTTGAAAATACAACTTCTAATAACTTAAGTTTAATCTTAACCATATTAGGAACTTGGCTCCTGAAGAGTTTTTGCTTGCATAAAAACAAATACACACATTTAAATATATTTCTGCCCAAAACACTTTGGAAAAATGGGATGTGTGGCCTATCTGTGGTTTCCACTCTTGAGAAGGCTTCTTCTTTCTCTGCCAGGAACAGGAATTATTAAATCCACCCTCAGAAAAACCCGAGACCTTGGAAACTCCAGTGACTGATTTTCCTTCAAATCACAGGAGGCTTCTAAAGGTCCTGTTGTTTGGTCTTTTTAAAGCCATTTATTTCAGCTCCTTTAAGATGTTTGAATCTGATTCATTGATTATATTGATTAATTTATAGTTGTCCATGACAATTCTTAACAGCATGGGGGCCCAAAATTCACCCTCATTATAAATAGAACCTCCAGTCACAACACAAGTTTATATCCGATACCACTGTTGCACAACTTACAACATATTTTTGAACACATGTTTTCATGGACTTTATCTGGTTTCTTTTTCGCAGGAAGGGTCACCATCAGAGGCTTTAAGTACTCTCAGAAATAGAGAGGTAATCCTGCAGTTATTAGATTTATCATTCTAATGCGTACTGCTTTAATAATTTTTATAATTTATACTTGTATAATTATTTCATATGCTTTGCTGACATGAATATAATGTCAAGTAGAGGGTTTCTCTTAAAAACATAAAATATGATAGACGCAGAGGTTCTGAGTTGAAGGAAGGGGTTTTGGAGATGGGGAAATGTCAGCTTACTTAAATAAAACCCAGAGGCCTTTGATTTTTTAGGCACTCACCTCATTCCCACACCTTGTCTTCCATATGGAAGTTTAGCTTCACAAAATGAGGTGTGTACTCTGATTGTGTGTGTGTCTGTCTATGTGAACAAAAAGATTGTTCAGACATGCTTCACCACCCCCAATGCATCTTCAATTATGGGTTTTTGGTGAAAGCCCAAGGAGAGAAATATATACTTTCAAAGGCACAGTAAATTTTATAGGTCTTCATTTTTTCATGAGTCAGATAAGTTTAGTCAGCACATACAATTTGCTAACATCTTTGGTTTTAGAAAAATTTCAGCAACCATAAAGCAGTAGCTTTGGGTTGTTATTAAGCTAATAAGAAAAGTCATTTAAAGTTACCCTATTATTATTGCCTGCTTTGGTCTTTAACCCAAACATGAATGACATACATGTTTGACTGTACCTATTACACTTTATACTCTTTAGGGACAGAGATCACTCCAGATATTTCTTGGCACCCTTCCACACATTCATGGAGCACAGTAGCTGCCATATTATATATATGTGCTTACTGAGTGAATGAGGAAGAGACATGATATGGTGCCACCTTTGCTCCAGTCAAAGGAACCAATGAGTCATGAAAGAGCAGATGAAAGAGAGTCCTGGAACTCTCCTGGATGTGATCTTACAGCTCCACAATCACTAGTGAAGCATGGGATAAGCTCTCATGGACAGTTGCACTATGTGATGACTTTTCATTATGATGTTGCAAAACACGGGTCACCTTGAGAGAAAACTGGTACATTGGGTGGATCTTGCTGAGGTCATTCATGATGAAATAGAGCACAGAGGCCCGGGCAGCTGCTGGCCGGTAGTGCTCTCGGGCCTCGTTGATTTTTGCTTCAGTCACCTTGGCCTCCTGGACCTGTAAGAAAAAAGTAAAAGGTGGAAAAGTCAAATCAAACTAACAACCAAACTAAAGTACATAACCAGGGGTGGAAGGATGGGTGGGAGTGGTCAGGAGAGAGAGGTGGGTGAACCCCAGGGAATACAAAGATGTGAATATATAAGTAAATAAGTTATTTAAAAAAGAAAATAAGTAAATTTTAATAACAAAAAAAAAAAAAGAAAAAAGAAAAGGTGGCCATCCTGACAATCAGTTTGGGCTTTCTGAGAATCAGCTCAGCTTCTTGATGTAAGCACGCATGGCATGTGTGTGGGGTGGAGATGACTGGGGTGGGCTTCTGGAAAGCTACTGTGATATTCTTAGAGAGCCTGAATGAGAAACAAGATTAAACACTTCTAGTCTTTCACAAGGATGAAGGTGTCAGATCTCTGAGTTAGGATATACAAACTATATAAGCCTCTAAGTTATACTTCTAGCAAGAATGATTTCATGTAACTTGAAAATAGACCAGAATTCTGGATCGTGGGAATCTGGTAATAGAAGCATAATCCAACTTGCTGCTTTCTTAATTTTTATGAAAGAGTTAATATGTAAACTCACAAAGGAGAACCCTTTTAATGAAAGAGCCTGCTTTCATCAAATTTCTTATCAATGGTAAAATAAGAGAATGGACTTACGTGTTAAAGAGAGGGTTTTGGCAAAATTACAGAGCTATGCACGTATCTCCAAATCACCTGATGAATGCTCCAGCTCCCATCTAAAACCCACATTTTATAACATGATCTATAAAACACTGTGCAATAGAAGCACAACCCACTTTTCACACTTCATTACAGGACAACTTCTATCCTCCTTTACAATCTATGTGCCAGTTATCCTAGCAGGATGAATCCCTCTCACCCAATGTGGTTGAGTGTTCCTTCTCTGTGTTTGTAGCTCCCTATGCTTCCTCTGCTGCAGCCATTGTCATATTTCTATAACTATATTTGCTTGTCTTTCTCCTTTAGAAGACCAGGTCTTAGAACTCTAACAAGTACACTGTTATACCCCCAACTTTTGTCATAGAAATTGGAAGATAGCAGCCTCCAAATAAATATTCATGGATGAATGAATGAGAGTCAAAAAGAAAAAGAAGCAAGAAAACAGATTCCATGTAGTGCGTGCCACAGTGTGGGCCCTCAGGAAGTGTTTAATGAGTTTTAAAAAGAAAAATAAAAAAAGGAGTAAAGGGAAGACTATGAGACAAGATCAACAGGCTGAAACCCATTTTCCAATCCTCTCACTTCCTTTATGTAATTTGGGTTCTGCTCACACCATCCTCATCTTTCCTGCCCAATACAGTGAAAATTCTATTCTAATCCCTTTACAAACTCACCGTGTCTTTATCTAGAGATCTGGAGGCCACAGATAAGCAGTGAAAACCTGGTGGTCCCGTAGAGATCACTGAGCCCATGCCAGCCTGGACCTTCCTTCTTTCAGACCCTCATTCTAACTATAGTTGCCTGATACTCAGTGGCTATTTTTTGCCTTTTTACCTTTCACATTCCTACCTTTTCCTGATCCAGATCAGCCTTTCATATTTGGTGAAGTCCTACTAATATGGTAATAAGCATATTGCCTCATCTTGTTTCTTGACACTGCTACAGACACACAGATCCTGCTCAGAATACTCTTCTTTACTCTTAATTACGTCTGCCCTTCAGCAAGACTGAGAATGTAAAAAGACCTGTGGAAATTCAGCAGCCTTTTTGTGAAAGAGTGAGTTTGGTTCCTGCAAGCCAGGTCTTCTAGGCTCCCCATAAAGAGAATAAAAGTCTTTGAAATATGGTGAAGTAAAGGAAGAAAGTGATATATAAATGTTTTCTAGGGTTGAGTGCTGAGTTTCCTGGGAAGCCATTGAAACTGTATCACCAAAACCACGGCTAGTACAAGTTTTCCAGGCTGGTGAGTTTTCTCAGGGTGCAACCATGCCAGAACTAGTTAACTTTTACAACATTGTGGTTCCTTAGCATCAGGGCACTTCAAAAACTTATTGAGGTATTAAGTTTGAGCTACCATTCCTTGCACAGAATAGGAGACCCTGCACAAACTTCAGTGCTCATCAAATGCTTGTGTAGTGCAATTGTCAAAAGCACTCCCCAGAAGGTGAAGACATCCTAATGCAGTTTGGGAGGTAGTTCTTTCAGGAGTCCTGCCTATCTTGACCTTCCAGAAGAAACTCGGGAAGCTGGAAAAGTTGCCCATGATTTGCTTTCCCCCCTCTAAGTCAGGCACAGACTAGAAGGAGGGCCTTTGCCTCCCAGCTGAGGCTGCCAGAATAGCTTTTACCTTTTTCTCGATTTCAGCAGCTGTCTGCTTGGTGATCTCCAGGTTCTCCACTAAAGCTGTTTCTCCCAGGAAATTTCCAGATGCTGAGGAGAGGCGAGAGAGCAGGTTGTCTTCTAATGTTTTGAGGGTGATTTTGAACCCATTCTGTTGCTTCGTGAGGTCTGACTACAAGTATGAAGTAAGTGGGAATCAGTTATAGGAACTCTTGGACTAGGTCTGGAAAAATAAAGGCTCTGGGGCCAAAATCTTTTCCCTAAGGGAGAGCAAACTGGAGGCCTCAAGTGCTTAAGACCATGGGCTGATGAGACAAGCAGATAAGTTGAATCTGGGCTGAATCATTTTCTAATCATGTGACTTAGGCTAAGTTACCTTCCTTACACTTCAGTATCCCTAGATAGGTTGTGTTGTACAATATTTAGTATTTTGCTGATAGTATGCTGACCAAATAGAACTTATTTCTGCAAATACTTTGAAGGTAGGGTCAAGTCTTACTTCTGTGGAGGGTTCTATCTACCACTTGACCATGTCTGAATGAATATTCTATCAATTATCTTTTTATTTTTGTTTTTTGAATAAAAAGTCTACACTATCTTACACTATAGCTTTATACTAGACCACTCAGAGGCCCCTCAAGACTAGAGTGGAGTGCTGGTGTGCAAGCAGTCCTTGCCTTAACTTCTCCCCCTGATTATAGGACCCCATATTCCAAAGCTCTGGACATGTTCTTTATTGGCAGACTATGTGTAACTTTAGGCAGCTGTAGTTTCTTTGCCCTATACAGGTTGGGACTCTTGCTTCTGTACTCATGGAAAGCACAATAGTCATGGGGCTCAGGTCCTGGCCACCCTGGCTTATCTTTCATTTCTTAAAAATACATGCTTGAGTCCAGCTTTATGAAGCAGGGTTTGCTGTTCTCTGATGGGTCTGTCCTATGCCCAGAAGCTTCCCAAGTGGTTACAAATTAGCTCAAGTGCCACTGCCTCATAGAACCTTCTGCTGCTCTTTCAAATTAGAATCTCTCTAATATCACTGGTTTTATTTTCTTCAAAATTCTTATTACTGCCTGAAATGATCTTTAAGGGGGGTGGATTCAGGTCTTTCTTTTCTTTTTTTTTACTTTTTATAAGGACAGGTTAATTAGGAAAAGGGGGAAAAGAGAAACACACTGGCATAGACAGGCAGGAGAGCTCTGGAGAGCTCAGAGAGCTTTGCCCTCTTCTATTAGACTGTAAGCTTCATGAGGGCAGGGCCATGATCTTTGTTTACTGTTGAGTCCTCAGTATCTGCAATCTTACCTGTTATAAAGTTGGTGTTCTATAGATATCTGTTCAATAAATGAATGCTTGTAGGAAGTAGAGAACCAAGGAACCTTGACCTCAATCTTACAAATACTGTAACTTTGACACTGTGTTTTATAATCTAGTTATGTCTAAATAGAGGGAATGAGTACTACTTGCTACATTATTCATTTATATGTTGATGATGGCATCCTCTTTCCTGTAATTATATGGAGGCTAGGGCTTTTAAGGAGGTGATTAAGATGAAATGAGGTCAAGATTGTGGGGTCCTAGTCCAATGAAATTATTGCCCTGATAAGCAGAGATACTAAAGTTCTCTTTCTACACACACACACACAAATGCACACACACACACACACACAGAGAGAGACATCAAAGACATAAAGATGACCACTGAGAACACATAGCAAGATAATGACTGCCTACAAATCAGGAAAACATTTCTCACCAGAAATCAATACTAGCTCCATACTTGGTGCTTCAGCTTGAAGAACCATGTGAAGATAATTTCTACTGTTTAAATCACCTAATTTACGGTGTCTGATTATGGCAGATTGAGACACTATCTAGTATGGTTGAACCCATTGCTATTGCCCTTGACAACTGACCTCCACTGAGTTCTCAATACAGACATATGAACGTGTATTGGACTTGCCTTAATGTGCGGGGCCAAGCATGTTCCTAGTCCTATGCCAGACTGTGCTTTGGGTGATGTGTCTGTTCTCCTAGCTGTCATCTGCTTCTCTGCTGTTTAGCTTATCGTATTCTGTTGCCCAACTTTGTGTGTCAATGGCTAGATGATGTTGGTGCTCCTCCAGGTTCTAACAGAATACATGCTGCTCAGTGCCCTCCCTAGCACTCTCCCAGGGCTGGGAGCCCTGCAAGATCCAATGATAGCATTTTCTTTCTTCCTTTCTCAGTGAGTACCAGGCATACCTTTAGCTGCTCCAGATCCGGTCTCTCCATGCTGACCACAGCAGCCAGCAGCTGGTCCTCCAGGCCATCCCGGGTCACAGTGAAGTTGATCAAGGTAGCCTGAGCCTGCAGCTCGGGCTGGTAGTGAGGATTCGCCAGTTTGGTGTGAAGGATGAGTCGGAAGTTAGGATTATATTCACATTCTTTGTCTCCAATTTTAATGAATCTGGAATATAAAAGCTTATGTAAAGGAGGAGTGTCTTTCTGTGAGAATAATATCATGGAGAGAAATTTAGATTTATTTTGCAATAAATCTAATCAATAACAATACATGTAATTAAATAATCTAATCAAATAAATCTAATCAAATAATAGCAAAAAAACCCTGCCATATTCAGATGGATTTCTCTGAAGCATGTAGAGTATGTTACCTAGGACCCTTGTTTGCCCCAGTATGGGTGGAGGGTGATAAGACTTTATGCTAAGGCCACCACACTGGCTTTGTGTGTGCTGCACAACTTGAGGGAGAGTCATTCATTTTGTAAGATCAGTACATAAGTGGACAATTCCAGCAGATGGCAGTAAAGCTTTTGGAGGATGGGGCACCTTCTTGGTTTGTACTAAGGTGCCCCAAATGATGGCAATAGAGCTATTTTTCATGATTGACAGAGTGACTTTAATGGGTGAAATGGATAATTAAGAAAATAAGCATATCTGAAGGACATGTAAAAGCATCTTCTGGCCTAGGCAGTGGGTGAGGTCAAGCAACTCATCATGATAATTATTACACACTCTCACTTATGTCTCTGTTCCTTCTTATCCTGCTTTTTTCTTCTTTCTACCAGTTATTTGCTAAAGTCTGAGTTATCAGCACCCAAAACAGCAGGAGTTCATCAACTTGACAAAGAACTGATTTCTTGCAACTTAGAGGTCTGGGTTGGATAAAATGCTCATGCTTCAAAGACAGCAATTTCAGTCTGAAGTTCCCCCAAAGTAGCGCACTGTGGCCATTTAGAAGGAAGTTAACGAGGACACTGACTTATGGAAGCAAAAAATTCTTACTGAATTTATGTTACTCTAGGAAACTTTCTCTAGGACATGCCCTACTGAAGAAAGAAAGGTGTGTGTAGTACAGAAATCTACCTGACAACAGCTGAGAAGACCCCTAGACAAGAGCAGATTTCACTGGAGGCTACGCACTAGTTCTTCACAAAGGATCATCAATACAACTGACTCTTACCTTCCTTTTTTAATGACCTCTCTCCCAAGCAGGGGTCCAAGAACAGGATCGATAGACTCTTCTAGGTTTTCAATCAGTACTACATCACCAGCTTCAAGGGAATGCTCTATGGTTTGAAGGTAACTAAGGGACAGAGTTGGACAAAATGAGCTGGTGACAGGTATGGGTTCAGAGTCAATTTAATAAGACAGCTGTGAACTCTGAAGCACAGTGGTAAATCTGGAAAGTTATATAAGATGATTTTGATGATCAATTTTTTCTATTTAAATTGATAGTCTTGTGAACTTATACTTTTTAGAAATATAAGAAATATGAAGATTAATTCTAATCTTTCCATTTGTCATCTACATTTTGGTGTATATGAGAGCTATTTTAGATTTTTAATTATTATATATTTCTATTTTATTACTTAATTTTATTTATTATTGGCTTCCCATAGGACATTTGTTTAAAAATTTGATTTATATACTTACAATATATCATAACCTTTCCTAATGTCATTTAACACTCTGCTATAACTATTTTTATATGACTGGATATTAGGTCACATTAGTACACTTAACTTATTAAGTAATCAACATCAAAATATAGGTAATTGAAAATTTTTCAGTGTTATGTCAATTTTAATAAAAACATTAAAATATTGATTTTGCATAAATGAAATCACAAGATTAATGTAATTTTAGTTAAACTAATAATGAACAATAAAATTCTATAAACCTTCATCTAAAATATTAACATTACCCTAAAAGAAAATAATGAAAATGGTTAAAAAAATGATGAAGTAAAAGAGGAGGGACTCATATTAGTTAACATGAAAATATCTTACATAACTTGAACAATGCAGATAAACAGAAAGAAGTTTTATATATAAAATTTAGTGGTATTTTTCTCTGAATGATGAACTGTAATAGTTTTTCCTTTTTGGGGGACAATTCCCCCTCTCTTATTAAGATGAAAAGTGATAAATTACTTTTACAATGAATACTACCACAAAAAATTCTACCAAGCACAAAATTAAATAAATAAAGGCTAGGATACTATTATATAAATAGAAAAGAATAAAGACTATTTAATAAAATGATTTAATATGGAGCACAACGTCATTTCTAATTAATTGGGAAAAGAATGCAGAATTTAATATATGGTATTGGGACGATGGCTAACCACTTGAAAAATGAAAGTTAGGTGTATATTGGTACCAAAAAATATATTCAGGATATTAGATTTCAATGTGAAAAAAAACACATAAGAAACCCCCCCCAAGTCTAGGTGAATATTTATATAATACCCAGAGAGAAAGATGTTTTCTAAGCATGATCTATAAAAGAAATTGTTGACAAATCAGACATTTGACTAAACCAAATCAAATAAACAAAGAAAATTGTATGTGAAACTCCACAGGTAAAACCTAAAGGTAATTTCAGCAGATTTCTATTTATATGATGAAGTAATCATTCTTAAAAGTTTAAGACATAGTATACATAATACAATATTTGAATTTAAATAATATACATGTAATCTAAAAGACTACCCAACATATAATTAATGGACATACACTCAAATTTGTTGAGGGCTGACTATATGTTAGGCACCATTTTAGGTGTTAAGGATACAACTATTGACAAAAGAGACATTCTGTCTGAACTATAACTCATGATCAGTTAAAAAAGGCTATCTATATTAATCAAAGTTTGAGCAGAAAGCCAGGAATAGATGACACATGTCTGGGACATATGATCAGAGCAGCAGTCCTCACCTGGGTGCCTACAAAGCTGCACAGCAGGTACAAAGGATTCTGATGGTTCCATAGTAATCACAGTATTCATAGTAACCACACATACACATAGCAATTACATAGTAACACACATATATTATAAATGTGTATATAATATAAATGCATATATTATACATCCACTGAAAATGCCCTGTTGTTTCTCAGGAAAAAGTATATTTAGGTTTATACTATATGGTTCTGGGACAGAGAAAGGCCTGGAGGGTAGAAAAGAATGAAGACAGGCAGTTTTTAGCTAGATATGAGGAAGACTTTGTAAAACAGAGTTGTCCTACAATGGACTGAGATGCTTGGGGAGGAAGGAAATGTTCAAAGAGAGACAGGAGGATGAAATCCAGGGATGAAGGACTAAGGATTCCTGAATGGGCTGAGAAACTGACACATAAAATTTTAATGAGAAATGAAAGCAACGATTCAGCCCCCAAGCATCTTTCATTGAGATGTTTCCTAGAATGGGAGGGGACTCATAAGGGACCAGAGATTAGAAACAATTTACTGGGATCCCAAATCTGCTCCTAACATCTTTTTTTTTTTCTCCCTGTGCAAATGGAAAAAGTGGGTGCCTTCACGTGCAGTCACCTACCCTTTTTTACCAATCTGGATGACCCGCAGGCCTTCACCATATTTGTTCTTGATCCATTTGATGCCTTGGAGCTGAGGGTCAACCATGAGTGGCCAGCGCTCACAGTTGATGAGGATAGTGGCATTCTCCATGGACATGCGGTCTGCAGGGAGGCCCTCGTTCTGCCAGGCAGCCACATCGGCATCATCCGTCAACATTCTCAGGGGATCCAGAGTGGGGGTGACAGGGATGGGAACCTGAATCATGAAATCAGCTCATATACACATAGAATGGAAGAATGGGTTCTCAAGGGGAGGTGGAACACACAGTGGCTTACTAAATAGCATAACTCCTTTGAAAGCAGGATCAAAATCTCTCCCATGAGTGCTTTCTTGGCTATGTGATTATTTCTAGAAGCAGGTTTCCTTAAAGTCTTGATAGTCTTTTCCCTCCTTGGATGAATGACAGCAGAAACTTAAACTGCATGAGCCTTTTTTCTTCCACATACTTATTTAAGTCAACTTCCACCCATAGGTTCTTCTTTTATTTTTTTTTAACATTTTTTTGCATTATTATAATCCTTATATTTCTCCCATCACTTTATCGTCTGTGACCTATCACCATATACCCTGTGCTCCTTCCTTCCCTGGTTCTTTGTATTTTAATTAATAGTCTCCAATATGCCCTGGCTCATGTTAACAGGATCTCTCTTTCCACCCTTTGGCTGTTTCTCCTGCATGCTGTATGAAACAGGACCTGTGTTTAGTGGGGCTTCTCCTGCTTCTGCCAGCCCATGTCAACCACTCTCCCCTCATCTGCTGGGTCACTTACTGACAGAGGTGCAGCCTGCAAAGGTCTTGAGATGTTCACCTTTATATCTGCCTGGAACATCCTACTCTCAGGACTACTGGTACAAGTTTTCCTTGCACACTCATCTCCTGGTGCATGCTAGGGAGATGCACATCAAACAAATGAACCTGAGGATGCCACCTGCCCCTAGTCAATCTCTATCTTTTCCTGCCTGGAACTTGTACTAAGCCCTTCCTTTTCTTTCCTTGTTGACCTCTCTTGGTTCATTTAATTCTTCTAGGACAAGTCAATTTTGTCATGGGAACACATACCTTTTTAAAAAATTGGAATATATTCCATATAATTTCAGATTAAGCATGTTAAAGAACACAATTCAATGACATTCAGCACATTCACAATGTTGTGCAGACAGGAATTCATCATGTAAGTTGTGAGTAAAAGAGACCTATTTATACTACAGGGATAGCAGAGCAGAGCACGTGGAAAGCATGCGAATAGCTAACCTGTTAATGGGAGCTACCCCCATGAAATATGACATAGATGATATAATTTGCATCAAGGTGTCTGTGAGCCATGGGCACAGACTGTGCAGCTTTGAGACCCTGGTATAAAATATAATATAGAATGTTGGAACAGTTCCCCCCTGCCCCCAGAATGACTCTTGAGTTTGGCTCAAGAGTAGGGAGATTGGAAGGGAACTCAGGATGCTTTTCGTGCTATTCAGGTTTAATAGTTTTGAGGACTATCTGGAGACAGCATGCTGGTTGGTGAACCAGAGTTCCAGTAGAAGCTCTGTTAAGAAGAGAGATGCTGAACTCAGGGGGTCTAGAGGGTAGGATATGGCAATGGAAAAGAGTGTGAGATATCATGGGGACATGCATCTTACTCCCAGACCTCAGAAGTCACTGGGGTGGGAGTGGGCATACAAAACCGGGCTAGAACAAGTTGGTGAGTGTTGTCATGTGAGCTCACTCGTAACCCTTAGGCTGATGATCAGGAGAAATTCAAACTCTACTTACTTTCAGCTGCCTCAGGTAGGGTCTCCAGGTCCTGTCCATGAGGCTCTGCCGGTATTTCTTTGTAAAGAAGCCAAGGTATGAGATGAAAGCTGTGATAAGCAAAATGTCTCCACATAATTTCCTTTCCTGTTGCTTGAAGTTCTGCACAGCTTCTGCCCACCTCACATTTTCAGAAGCAAGTCCTCCCACCTGTGATGTTAAAAGACCAGAGAGATGTTTAAAGACTCATCATCCTGCATGGTTAGTGACAGGAAAATTTGGAACCTCACTCATGTGACCCTTTGGATCAGCAGGGACTTGTACTGACTGCAGCCAACAAGGCCCTGTTGTGTGCCATGCACTATATGGGCGTGGAAAGATGGTGGATTTGGAATGCCAGCTTCCAGACCATGTCCTCTGTTCACCTCAAAGGGCATATGAGAGGATTAAATATGACTATGTGTATTAATCACTCATGAGCAAAACATATCTGAAAATTACACTTCTCTTCCTTCTCTCCAAAATGCTGGGGTTATGAAAATAAAGTTGGTTCTATGAGCTATAAATTATTCCCAGTGGGTGGGGGAGATAGTTACAGTAATTAAGATACAGATTTGAGGTTCTGAAAGATGGGTATGGACAAAGTTCCAAGACAGTGGAACCACACCAGATAGCATGATTCTCCAAGGAGGAGAGCCACGCTGTGAACGGAAGTCAGTAGGTATAGGGTGGGCCTAGTTTCTGTATTAGGACTTACCTTTTTTTCTTGGAATATGCCAAGAAGCTTGTATAAGGAAATTGTCTTAAGCTCACCAAACTAACCCAGCAACCAGCTTACCAGTACAGTGGATTAGTAGCACCATGTGGAGTGGAAGAACCGAAATTCCTAAGCCACAAACTCCTCAGACACATTAAAGTGATCATTGTGCTAAGTCACTAAGTTTTGGGATAGTTTGTTACACAATAGACACTTGTAACACAAGCCCCCTGTTCTGACTATGATATTTTACAGGGTGGCCTGAGCACATGTATGCGTGTGTAGATACATATTCATGCACATCAGTACAGTAAGGTCACTTCCAGAAATGCTCCTGGTCCTTCCATCTGATTCTTTTCTGCTTCAATCTCAGATCCAAATCCTGCCCATATCTTATTATCAGACACTACACAGGCAAGAGCTTTCAGTTTTATTTGTCCTTTAATCTTCCCCTGGTCAAGACGTCTAGGTAAATACCTTGTGTCTTTCAGGGCCTGATCTGGTGTTCCTATGATCCTAGCCATCTCTGCAGGAAAAGTCCTTTCATCACACTTGGGTATGCATTCACACTTTGCTCAGGGTATCCTGCTCCGTATCCTGGCACTTTTTAATATTCCCCCACCCCTCAAGTGGAAGCTGTGCTAAGCTGTGCTCATCTATTTTGCACCTCTGCAGGGCTTGACAAGCGCTGCTAATATAATTAAAACCTGGGCTGCTAGGGCTCACACTCACCAAGCGATTTGCAAGGGAGATAGTGCCTGCGGTCACTTCAGCTTCTTGCTGACATTTGAGTTTGTCTGCCGTTGCTTTCTCAAATTTGGCTGTGAGTTTTGCCAGGTTTTCATTCAGGTGCTGTTTAGGAAGGAACAAAGGTTTATCAGCAAATTCACTTCAAGTTCCTCGCAGTGTTTCTAAGACAGGATCCAGGTGCAGGTAAATTTTAAGAAGGACTCCTTAGGTGATGTTGGAGGGGACTGGGATAGGCAGGGCAGTGAAGGAGAGGACAGCAACTGAGGAGTGATCTCAGGGAGAGGAGCCTCAGTGATCCCAAAGGAAAAGTGTGGATGGAAGTCTAGAGCTGTCTTCACTCTACTCCAATGCTTTAGTCCTTAAGGGTTAGGAGGGATGATGGACATAGAAAGGGGTCAGGGAGGATGGTATACATTCTGTCTCTCCTTATGTTGGGAAAAATGAGTTCCAGTAGCCTGCCAAGAAGATGTAGCTGTTTTTAATGAAGGAAAGGAACACCTAAGCCTGGGGATGCCTGAAATGATCAGAAGGATCCCAAGGGAGCCTGGAAGAAATATACCCTGCATCTGCTGCAGCTGTCTATGGTTTGGGACTGGGCTGTTTGCAAGCTAAGTCCTCCCCTTGCTTTAAGGTGTTTGGAGTGCAGCATAACTTTTACTTAAACTCACTTATTTTCTTCTATTCTAGGAATATATTTTCTGAACACATGGTTTCAATTGTTTTCTAAATTTACTAAGAATTGACACACATAGCTTTTATTACCATCAGAACACATATTTGCATACACACTGAAAATAGGATCCGTGGCAGGCACCTCCAAATATCTGATTTCTATGAAATAACCAGGGTTCATGGTGTTTTGTTGATCATTCCCAAGTCATCAGAGATATAAATTAAGGGCTATGTTTATACATCTGAATAGTCTAAAAAGCAGGTGATGAACCATCCAGCTAATTGTGGCAGACCATCCACATACATTTATTTCTTCCCGAGATGTTTCTAAAATGACTATAAAGCAATCAAAACTCATAAGTGCATAACACCCAGAAAATTTTGAGAGTCACTGGGGGTGAGGGATTCACTAGATTTAAGGAAGACCACATTGACAGAGAAACTGCTGGAGCAGGGCAGAGGAAGCTGCAACATAGAGTTGGCTTCATTTTACCAAAGGGGGACCCGATCAGTCTAGCACAGTCCATGTATACCCTGGGGATTTGGAAGTATCTGCATGATCAAGAGGAATGCTCAATACTAGAGATATAATTAGAAGTCTATTGATCTTCTGTCCCCATGTTCAGCATACAATGCCCCCATGTAGAATGGCACTAGGCAGGAGCTTCAACAATTACAGAAAAAAAAGATACTATGCTTTGGCATTTTGGCTGCATCCAACATAATTTATATGATACTAGAAAAGAATTCTGCTATTCAACTAGCTCTACCCTGGCCTGGAATCAATCTTAGACCTTTGATGTTACAAACATGGACAGGAAGGCATTTGATGTGGGTTTACTTTAAGATGAACAAGAAAAAAGATGTTTTCAGCTGAAGAAATGATGACAAAGCATAAAACTCCTCATAGTTAGCTTCTCAGAAAGATTAAAGGTACATCTATAAAAAAAAGAAAAGGATGCTGTGAAGTGAAAGTATTTAAGTTATAAAGTGAAAAATAGATGAGAGAATGTAGAAGACCCATTTGAAGATTCAACGTCCAGATGAATCTTCTGGATTCATGTCTGGACTTATTTCATAAAATAAGTCTACAAGGAAGACAGAAGGGAGATTAGCAAAGAAATAATACAAAATAATTTTGCAGAGCTAGAAAAAAAATTAGCCTTTATATGCCAAACACACTGGATAAACAAACAAACAAACAAACAACAACAACAACAACAAAATAAAATAAAAAAAATATAAAGGCAGTTAAGCTCATAAAAAAAAAAAAACTCCCAGAAAGGTAGAAACAGTACATTCACAAAGGAGCGGAACCCTTACTGCTCCTCAGGCTTCTCGCCAACTGAGAAGATAAGACATTCATTGTTCTAAGGGGGGAAAATTAGCAACTAAGAACTCAACACTCAGCAATATTTTTGCTCCAGTTTGAAAAGGAAGACATTTCCAGGCTGGAAGCATTTAGAACTTTTACCTCTTAACATTTCTGAGAAAGTTACTTAAGAATGAGCTGTAGCCAAAAGTAAGAAGAAATTAAAGAAGGAGAAGTCATGGGGTCCAGAAGTCATTGGAATCAACCGAAGAAAGCAGTGAAGTGTGTTTAATGTCCAAGGCTGATTAGAGCTCTGATTTGGGGACATAGGTGAAAGCTCTTAGGGACAAAAGAGGACTTGATAGAACACTGAACTGGATGGAGAGTTTAAATGCAATTGAAGTTATGCAAAAGAAACTAATGGAAGAGAAAAAAATAAAGGAAACGTAAAAACGCAAGTTAGGGAATTGGTTTATATAAAAAATGGAAATGTAATAATAGAGCACTGTGTAGATATGCTATGAACATTGTAGACATGTTTACAGAATATAAATTAAATTAACTGCTATTAAACTTTTAGAGTCAGTAGATGAAGCATGGAATACAATTTTGGTTTCAGAACAGAATTATATGCTTTCAGTCTTGGTGATTAAAAGGAAAAATAGTGATTAGTAATGAGGACATAAATTGGGAGCTGGAAACTGAGGAAATGGTAACAGTTTTATCTTGAAAACTGAGGTGTCCAAGGATGTCACCTTTATGTGACAGACTAAGAAATAAAGTTATGGCAACTGAAAATAGTTGCCATTATTTTATTGGAAAGAATGGGGTAGAAGGGGTGAAAGTTAGCTTCATCTAGCATAAACTTACTTGCCTAGTAAGATATATCAGAATAGATTCATGTTACCCCAGTGTATAGATAGAATTCAGACAGTTATGTGAGCAGAGACAGGATGACCATAGAAAGTGGTATAATAAATCTAGTGGTGAGATGGTGGAGGTTATGGTAGGGGACACAGTTCTTGTGGTAGGGACTATGGCAAAATACAACAAAACTCTCTGATTGAATGGGAAGTCACTACTAACCCCATGGTCAATCATCAGTGCTATAGAGGAATCTCTGATTATTTTAAGACTGACTGGAAATCCAATTTAAAAAGATCCTGTTGTTAAAATGAGTTAAATCATTTTTCAAACAACACATATGGGTCAAATAAATCATATTGAAGCTACTGGAGAGCAAGGTCTAAGGGATATTAATAATCAGCTGAAAGATACAAAAGAATTAGGAGGGTAAGTGGCTGTTGTTTGTCATTAGATGATCTTTCTACTGATACTTTGCTTATGAGTGTGTGTATGTTCAATGAAAATGGTTTACTTTTTATCATTTTTATGACTATAATCTACAAGTTATTACATTAATATACATTCATTACAGAAAAAAAGGAAACACAGATAAATGAAACCCATTCAAAATCTACCCCCAGACAGAATCACTACTCATATTATTATGTATCTTAATTATATGTATAGTCATATTGAAATTAAATTGTGTAATCTGTTTTGAAATATGCTTTTTTTTCCCCACTTCATGCATCTTGAATATGGAGTTATTCTAAAACACTGAAAGTAAGCCTTAGGGGTGAGTGTGACTGGAGAAGATTGGCAATAGCCTCAGAGGCAGATAGGAAAGCATTTTCTTGTTCTGGGTGGGCCTCCAGATTAGGCAAGGGTGTTAGCTTGTCTCCTCTGATATTTTGGGGAAGTCTCTAAATTCTTGAGGTGTTGTTAGGCATATGGATCAGTAAAGGATATAGAGGAGGTTGTTAAAAGGAAGAATACTTAAAAAAAATATTTTGGCAGATCTGAAGAGCCTTTCTGAGGTAGCCAAGTATTTTTAAGATGCTTTCCCAGGTTGAGTGGGCCCATCATGAGAATGTTGGCTACTGAAGAGATGTAAACATTTGAAAACATTCCCTGTTCACCAAATGTTTCTTTAGTTAAAATGACTTAGTAAAGAATGTCCGAAAATGCAGTTCTTTCAGCACTTTTGCAGGAGCAAATGAAGAATATGAGAATTATTGGGAAGTCTCTTCGCCATAAGAGCAGCCATGACAATGTTATGGTGCTTTGTACTCTGTGTTTTTTGAAGAAGGCCATGATTAGGGTGATTGTTATCTGTTTTAAATAAACTAGACCCCAGACATCTGGATTTATAAAGCAAATACAGTGAGAGATTAGTTTTGTCAAAAACTAATGTTTTCTTTACAAAGGGTGATTAGTTGTAAGGATCTTTGAACTAGTACCATTAGCCACTGAAATTGTCAATAAACCTACGAAACATGAAGAATACATCATTATCTGCAATCTTATTTTCACAATTTGTAAAACCCCCTTTCTCCTCATGCCAAATTGGCAATGATCTCACTTATAAATGGGATTATAGGAACAGCAAACAAAGGCCAAGAAAAAAAAATCAAAACAAGCCAACAACAGAACTGGGGCAAATAAATAGGGAGGGGGTGGGGAGGGAGCAATCAGGGAAGGCAGGAACACAAGAATATCAAGATGAAGGTTTATGGTTGATAAGGTGGAGGAAGAACCCCAGGGAATGCAATGATGTATTATATATAGTACATATATATATGTACTATATATGTGTGTGTGTTTGTGTGTGTAGCATATATACATGTATACATATATACAAACACGTAAACAACAAAATGGTTAGTTTTTTTTCTTGGAATGCACACATAGTGACTGTCTTGGACTTAACTGGCTTACAGCAGTGACTGAATACCAGAGCTTGTGATAGCATCTGGTGAAGAGGTAGGGAAAGCAGAAGGCAGCAGAGTTAGGCTAGTTTTGATCAAGGGAAGCACACAGTTGTACCAATTCTCTGTGCTCCTATGGTCTAGACTCAAAGCTTGTGTCTTATCTGCAGTCTCTCTTTTTATTCTTATAGCAATCTCATGAAGTTTTATCCATTTTATTTATTTAAAATTTTATCCATTTTATTTCAGGAAACTGAAGTTTGGACATTTTAAGGAACTGTCGGAAAGTCAAATATTGGTAAATATTATAGCGTGGATTGGAAGTGAGCTCTGCTGACAACTATTTTAATCGCTGTACTATATGATAAACAGAGTTCACCTTTCTTCCTCTCATTTTGGCAGCATCCATGTTAAAGGCAAAGGTGAAGTTTAAAGGGAAACTTCTTTCAAACAGGATTGAACCTGAAATGATCACCCCTATGCCCCATCCAGGGTAAGGCAGATATAATAAAAATATCAACAGGAGGTTAATAAAAGTTAATGACTTTTACAGTTATGTATTTATGGTCAAGGGCCGACCCCCTTAAACCCCACTTACTATTTGCATTTAAAAGCTTCCATAAATCAAGGCAAAAGGAGTAAAACATGTCCAGCCAAATCAACTATCCACATTTCTGAGAATAAGACAGGCAGACAGTTGACTGGGATTGAAGATAATATGTACAAAAGTTGAGTTCAACTGACTAAAGCCTACATTTCAAAGGTGAAAAAGAACTCAATTTCCCCCCTCACTCATAGATGTGCCATAGTGCAAACTCATTTGGGGCTAATGAGAGAGCAGTTGGCTCTAAGAATGACACTCCTTATCTGTTATGTACATCAATCCTCATCTTTTCTTTCCCCAGAGGAAAAGTGTAGAAGCATAATGGTAAAGAGGAAAAAATTTCCCCAAGTTCTTGTCAGAAATCAAATTAATATCAGATTTGTTGGAGAAAAGAACACATTTGCTGTGTAAATGTGGACACTCTGTGTTTGGGATGCAGACCCTAAAGCTCTAATAAGGGTATATGCTAAGCCAAGGAATGGGGAAAGAGGCTTCCAGGAGAGAGGAGGGGACTCACATTATGAAACCCAGAAGCACCATAATTAGATGTTTGCCCTGCCGTTAGATAGGTTTCTCTGAAAGAAAAGTATCTGGTAAAAAGGTGTCTATACTGGATAATACCCTTAAATTTCATTCTTTTAAGTAGTTAAGAGTACTAAAATGTTCTGGTGAGCCTGCGATGCCTTGATTGATCTCAGCCTGAAATAATCCACCTGCCAAAATGACACACCTTAGGAAGATCTGTTCTGAATACCTTGGGGGAGGTACAACCTTCAAAAACAAAGAGCAAACCAGTGATCCAGTGGATCCTGTTCAGACTACATGGCTTCTTTGAAATTGTAAAAGTTGTCTGTATTGAAAAATCAGGAGGTATTTCCTGTAATTTGGTTTTCCTTCTTCTCTTTAAAATCCAGTCTCTAGGTGCTAGAAAACAGGGGGTGTTCTTTGTAGTAGGGGCACAGGGTGGGGTGGGACTGTGACTTCACTTACAGCAATCTTGGTTTTGATGGCTGCTAGTTTCTCCTGGGCAGCAGTGAGGTCTGTAGTGGCTTTGCTCAATGCTTGGCGC
The DNA here is from genome assembly GCA_004024945.1 of Uropsilus gracilis. Classification (NCBI taxonomy): domain Eukaryota; kingdom Metazoa; phylum Chordata; class Mammalia; order Eulipotyphla; family Talpidae; genus Uropsilus; species Uropsilus gracilis. The sequence goes on along the minus strand of PVHY01002166.1, from coordinate 13,824 downwards.
TTAGGTTCCACATCACAGAACACCTCATAGAACCTCACAATATTTATGACCCAGGAACAGAGGCCTGCGGCTGCATAAGACTTGGTGGCCACGAACTCTGGATTGAACTCAGGGTCTTGCAGATATGGCCTGATGGCTTTTAGGCAGTTCTCGTGAATGTTCTCTTTGTCAAAATTGATCAAGGAGTCCAGAAAACCATCCACTTTGGCCATGGTGACCTTAGCAGCCTTCCAGCTCCGGTCCTTGGGCACCTTGCCGCCCGGGGCCATGAGCACCATCACTGCAGCGCTGACATTGCTGACAGCCAGAGGTGGAGAACCAAATGACTTCAGCTCTGTCAGGTTGGTCTGAGGAAAGAGAAGGAGATTGTTAGAGGAAAATGAATGGGCTTTCTTTGTCCTCGGCCACTAATGGAGTTAGGCTCTGGAGTGATCAATCTGAAAGGGTTGCTTTGAAACCTGCAGCCAACCTCTGAATTTTAAATATCATGACTCATGAAAAAAGAAACCACAGCTACTCCCCAGTGACTTCAGACTTCACCAAATAGTTAGCTGAGACTTGGCTACATTCTTTCAGCACTTTAACTGACTTGCAGTCCAGTAGAAACACACAATTATTTCACATTCAAGTGAGAAATATAAGGATGCCAACATGCTCTGAAATATGCAGCATGCCATGAATAAAAGATAAGGTTATTATAAATTAATTTCCATCTTGGATTGAAGGGAATAGTACCGTAACCCAACTCATTTTTTTTCCTTTAATTAAACTGCTTTGTTTCATGAGCTAGTTCTAACTACACTTGACTGTCCTGATAGTGACATAGCATTTTCTGCCAAGAATGGGTTCATATGGAAAGGTAGTTACAGCCGGTTACAGCCTCCATCTAGACATGAGTTTGTCTTTTGCTTAGTTTCACTTGCACTGAAAAGATACAAAATGTTTGACCTTAGTGCATCACTTAAACTTTTTAGGCCTCAGTATTTTCATCTACAAATCGGGAGCTGGGGGACCCACTTATTTGTAGGTGAAATGAAGTCATAAATGCCTAAGAATTTGACTTAAGCTTTGCTGTGATGGTCAGTGAGAAGCTTTTCTTCTCAAAAGCACTCACTTTGGGGCTGGTTTTGTAGGTATGGAGAAAAATTGATTTTGAAGATTGCATCTTTGTGCCAAATTAATTTGGGGGTACTTTTGGGCTTGGAATCTATAAGAGAGAATTCTAGGGCTTAATGGAAGTACTAAAGAAATGTCCCACTTACTTTTGCAAATTTTTTTACATTTGGTCATGACAAATTCTGTGAAGGACAGGAACAAAGGGCCACATATGTGTGGGAGGTATGCTAGCATACTTGCCATAATGACCTCCAAGAGTGAGAAAACACAATCAGAAACAAAATCCCTACAACTTGAAATAGTTTAAGCATGTATTGAATGAAGAAAATAAAACAATATATAATGATGAAATTGAATCCTATGTTAATATTTTAATGTAACTCTTTCCAGGATTTTATCCAACCTTTTATATTCACATGCATCTATAAACTAAAAATGACCCTTGGTTTTAGTGACAGAAAACATAGTGAAGTACAAAAGGGAATTTTCTCACTCATGTATCTGGGGAAGGTGGACTTGGAGTTGCCTGTAAGGAGGACTGGAGTTGTTTAAAACATATGCATGGCACTGTAGACCTTCTCCTGTTTCTGATTCTCTGTGGGCAAGAATTGCTTCTCTACATATGATTTCTTTGTATTGCAAGTCACATGGTCTAGTACTCTAGCTCAACTTGTGAACTTTCTCCATCTTTCATTATGCTGTAGCCACTGTGACCTCCTTCCTCCTGATTTACTTGCCAAGCTCATTCCTAAGTCAAGACCTCTGCCTGGAACAGTTCCTCTTAGGCATTTCTCATGACTAATCTATTCTCATCCATCAAGATTGTAATTCACACACCCCAGTCTCAGAACGCACTGCCTGCCATTCTCCTGCTCCCTGTCATTTCCTGTCCTAGGACACTGATGCTCTTCCAAAGAACGCAGGGCCCTCTGAAAAAATTACAACTTTCCTTTAACTTAGCTTACTATATTCCTCTCCATCTGTCTTGTTAACCACCTTGGCCTCGGGGTGCCTGGAACAGAAGCTGATATACACTGTAGCAGTTCATCAACACATATGTTGAATGAATGGAATGAGTGGGATCTGGTAGCTTCTGGCTCAGAACCATCCCTTGGCAACCAGGAAAAAAAGGCAACTCCCTCAATGTAAGTTAAAATTTTTAATGTTCTAGGAAATGATTTTATTTAAATAGGTGGAGGGGTTCCTGTGGCCAATCACCATAGGACATACTAATAGGAATTCAGGATGGAAGAACAGAGAAGAAGGCAGACATTGTTGTGAGTGTGCAAGTATCAGGAAGTGACTATCCCTCCACACTACTTGTACCTCAAGCTCTTGCCTTGACCTTGATTGCACTAATGAAATTGCTCTTCAAGTTTTTACTCAAACGTCTTTCCAAGGAGGTGTACATTGAGCACCTTTTAAAAAATACTGCAATCTTTTGTCTCCTATTTGCTTTCTTTCCAACTGTCTTACTCAATGTTATTTCTTACTCTGCTATATTTCTTTTTGACCAACAGCATCTGTCATATTCTAATACCTTATGTCTATTACTTTTTTGCTGCCCCTTTCCTCTTATCCCTCACCTGTACTAAAACAGCACTTTCATAGAGGCAGAAATCTTTGCCCAGGGCTGCATCGCATGTGCCCCTAACAGTGCCTGGCACACAGGTCAGTCAGTAAGTCTCTGTTGAGTGAATAAATGTGAGTGCAGTCATTCACTTGACAACAGGGGATTCAGTAAAGCAAAGTCTAGTAAAGCAAAGTCTTTTTGCTCATTCAGGTGGTGGGGGAAACAGGCAAAACAAGGTCAATGTTTGATGTTTTGGTTTGTGGGAAGTGCTTGAAAACAAAACAAAACAGGATTAATGGGACAGAGGGTTCTTGAGATGTGATGATACCACTTTAGCTAGGAAGGCAGGTCTAGGGAGGCCACTTTGAGAATCTGACATGTCCGCTGATATGTGAATAAGGGAGAGGGGCAGCACTGCAGAAATCTGCAGAGGCAGTGAACCTACAGTCACAGATGTGGGAGCAGGACAACGTGGAGGTCAATATGGGCCGAGGTGAGAGAAGACAGTCATTCAGTCAGAGTGCGAGGGGCTCCAGAGCCATGGGAAGGAGTTTGATTTCAACTTTACGTTCACTTTGGTTTTACTTTGATTTCACTGGAGGGTTTTAGGTAGAGAGTGAAAACATCTAGTATTTCCTTTAAGAACCTGTTGCTGTTTGGACACACTGTGGCAGGCAGTTGTGGTTGTGAAGGGTAGGTTAAGGAGGGTGTGTCATTCATTGTCAGGCAGGAGACTGATGCACGGCTCTCATAATGAAGTTGGTGAGAAATAATTAGATAAGAACATACTTGGAGATAGTGTAGGCAGAATTTTTTGATAGTTTTAAAAATAGGTATAAAATGATTAGTTTTTCTCGAACAAGGTCTTTTAAAGTCTGTATCCCAGCAGGTGAATGAACTACAATTTATGCAAAACATATTCAATTTCTGGGAACCTAGGACATTTCCATATAATTACTTTATGGATAATGCTTTACTGAACATTCTTCTATATAAATCTTAGTGAAAATCTTAGGTTAGTTCTTGAGGATAATATTCCTAGAAGCTAATTTACTGAGTCAAAGGGCAGAAATATTGTTAGGGTTCTTTGTACTTTATTTCCCAGAAATCCTAATTTTAATCATTGGTGTTTGAGAGCATTTACATATACATATCTGGTAACACTAGTAAAGTTTCTTTTTTTAATCCGGTAAGCCAAAAATAGTATGACATTGTTTTAATTCATATGTGTGTGTGTGTGTATAAAGTGATACTAAACATTCTTTTATGCTATGAATTTCTTGCTTTGGGAATTGTTTCTTACTGACCTTTTCCTACGTTTTTATTGAAATATTTTTCTTTAAATGAAATCTATGTGTTCTTTTTATTAGGGATTGCATAAGATAACATGATAACAATATGTAATGTTATTTTACACTGAATGTTAATTTATACTGACTACAAGACAATTGTTATAGTTATTTCAGTAGTTTACTGACAGTAAAGGGCAAGAGTAACTTGAAATACAACTTAATCCAGTAGTAGAACAAATACATCATCAATAGTACTGCATATGTGTGTGATTCAGCAGTAGAACAAAAGCATCATCAATAGTACTGCATATTATATACATATATATATCAATTTATCATCAGTTGATCCATCTTGCATCTCTATATAGAGGTTTGCACAATTATGGGTCAGTGCATATGATGAAAAAAGAACATACATTTAAGCAAAAGAAATATGTTTGTCTTTTTCTTTTTGATTACTGTTTTAATTAGGGTCCCCAGAGGCAAAAAGATACAACTCACTAGCTGCTTTGAGAAGATCTAACTAAAGAAATTGCTTCTAAAAAAGCATATTTATATTACCCTGAGCTAGTACTGCTAGATTGGTGGAGTGAGGGTGGCTCCATTTCCATCCTTGGACTTGAAGGGACAAGGGGAAGTGTGGGCAGCTGAGCATGGAGAACAAGAGAGTCCTAGAGCAAGGGAACATGACAGCAGTTGAATCTTTAGCTGAGGGCATGTAGGGTCAAAGGAATGAATACCTTGATCTTACTTTCTCCTTCTCTAATTCTCTGCTGGTACTGATACAGTTCATGTGATCCAGTAACCATGGGGAATGGCAAAAAGTAAATCAGGGAAGAGAAACAAATATGAACTTCTCAGCACAATTTACAGCAGTTCTTTTTATATGCAGATATTATTATTTTAAAAATCTAATGCATGTTTAATGAAAGAATGTTTTTCAATTTAATTTTATTTTGGGATTCCAGTTTTGTTCTTCCATAGATACACATGTTCCAACTTATTCTCCACCAACATGTGCCACTACCTACTCTGTCTCCCTCCCTCAGTCCTTCCTCCCTAACTTTTGTTCCCTCTGGTAATCATTAATCTTTTTCTTTTCAAAAATTTGGTTAGTAATATCCAGTAATATATGCAGCATATATTTGAGAAATGTGTAGTTGGTTTCATCATTGTGCCAAAATCATGGTGTGTAATTTCACAAACTAGATGGTGTGCGTTGCTACACACCTCGACTATGTGATAGTTTTTGGGAGTAACATGTCGTACATATGGTATCATTGACTGAAAGGTTGATGACATGCAACTTACAGAAATTTAGTTTCTATGTAGTCAATTTAGCAAAATATTTTCCAGATGCTATCCTTTGTTTACGATTAGAAAATTCTTTTTCATATATTAAAATTTGATCTGATAACTTCTCGTTCTTTTGTTAGTTTCATGTCTTCCTTATTCTTAACTATTTCTACAAATGATACCTTATTAAAAAGATAATTATTCCTTGTGAAATATTTAGTAAAGATAAAAGGTAAATACAAGAATCATTCATAATTTTACTACCCAGAGATAATTATTAGTTATATCTGTATATAAACATGTATATCAGTATATATCATATACACATCAGTCACTATACTATTTTTTATATCTGATTTTCACTGAAAATATTTCATAATTATTTTGGCAAACATGACTTTAAATAATGTTCACATGGTTTTATCTTATTTAGATGAGCCATAATTTATTTAGCCACTACCATTTGTTAGACAGCTTATTAGATCTTTACTAGTGGATTATAGGTCATAAACTTTTAATGGCATTAGAAACAAATAGACCAATAATGGAAATTGGACTTTAGACTTACATTTAGCCTTGAAATTATTTGAAAAATAGTGATATTTATAATATTGAATCTTTCATACACAAACTTGGTGTAGATATATGTGTGTGTGTATGTGTGTGTTTATTCATAGCTTTATATGCCTCAACAAAGATATGTAGTTTTCTTCACATAGTCTCAACAGATTTATTTATGCTTATTTGTACCTTATGCTTTGGTTTCCTTTTGAAAATACTGTATTTTCTAACTGGTCACTGATGATACTAGGAAAACTATTAAGTTTGCAAATTATTTGGTAATGAGCTTTTAGGCCTTCTTTTTATTTGTTTTATTATTTTTTGATGACATCTGTGAATAATAATACATTTGTCTGCTATTTTACAACATTTGCATAATTACCATTTTCACTTATTATTGCTTTGGCTAGATATTCTATGACTTTTTTTTTTTTAATAATAGTACCAAAGGGGAATATTATTATGCTTCTTTCATGTTAATGGGAATGCCTCTAATGTTCTGTTGTTAGAGAGGAGGTTTTACTCTCAGATTGGGATGGTTGGTATCTGTTAGGAAAATATTCCAATAATATATTTCTACTTAAGAGTTTTAATAAGGAATGGAGGTTGAAATATGGTAAGTACATTTTGACATCTGTCAAAATGATTATAGATCTTTTCTTTTTTGACCTGTGACTGGAGTATATTTATCTGAGTGGACTTAAAAATGGAAAACTAAAAAGTTGGTAAGTATATTATTGCTTCAATAGATTTTTAGATGTTTTTCTAGCATTCTATACAGATATCTTCAGTTGGTGCTTAAAAGGCTGGAGGTCATTATATCTTATGTCATTATTAAAAAATTAGATTAATTTGAGGTTTTATTTTCTTCTGCTATTTCTATAATTTCTAGTATTGAATTTATGACATAACAGAAGTCTTGTAAGAAAGAAGTCTACTCAGCTGTATAACCCTACTCTGTAAATTATTTTATTATAAAGTCTATTTTTATATTATTTACTAATATTAAGTTACTTAAATAATAAAGAAAAGATACTTATACATACCAAGAGATTAAAAATAAAAATTTATAAAAATAACTTAATAAATTAAAAGGAAAAAGGAAGGTATCTTAAAGAAAATAGATATAGAATTTGAACAAGTAATGGACAAAAGAAATCTAAATATTTGAAAAGGTGCCCATTGAAGAGAATGAAATAATTAATTTTTTAAATGAAAAATGTTAAAAAAAGTTTGTTCTTATTGAGAAAATTAAAATGACTTAAAATATTTTGAGATTGGCAAGATTGTGGCGAAAGCATTCATAACTGTAAGCAAGAGCTATAATTTTGGATGGAAAGTTGTCATTTATTTAAAAAGAGCATATTGTTTATATGAGTTTCTATAACAATTTACCATGCATTTAATGTCTTAAAACAACATGAACTTATTTTAGTTCTGGAGATCAGAAATCCTAAACTCAAGGTTTGTTGAGGCTGATTCCTTCTGAAGTGCATGAGGAAAATCCTCTCCCTGTCTTTACAGCTTATAGAGTTGCCCTCGTTCATGACTTTTGGCACCATGTCACATCAACTTTCCCCCTCTAATGCCTTTATGATGTATTCTACTGCTCCTTTTATTGTCTTCTTGCAGGGGGGGAATTTGGACTTTTAGGTGAATTTAGGACATTTTAGGTGAATTTAGGACTTTTAGGTGAATTTAGGACATTTAGGACTCACCTAGGAAATCCAAGAAAATCTCCTCATTTTAAAATTCTTAATTTAACCACACCTGCAAAGTCACTTTTGACATTTGGAATTACATTCACAATTAGGATGTGAATATCATTGGGGAGGTGGCATTATTCAACCTGCCACAATGTTGAACCAAACAATTGTGTTTCTTATTTGACCCAGAGAAACATTTGCACATATACAATGAAGATATATGCACAAGGATATTTGTATTAGAAAAAAGAAAAATTAAACACTTGACAATAAGTAAAAAGCTAAATAAGATAGAGTTCAGCTCTCGTATGAAATATTAAATAAATGAAGTTTCAGTAAATGTACTGGCATGAAATAATCTTACTTTGCAGGGAAAATAAGTTGACATTATTTATTTACATATAAAGTATATTTTATACATGCATTTGTATAAATACATATGCATAGAATGGAATGGATACACTGCAAACTATTATAGGAACTTTCTCTTAGGAGAGAATTAGGGCTGGAGTAGAAATAATGATGATTTTATACTTTTACCTTATATATTCTACATTATATGAATTATTTTTAACACTGAAAATGTCATTATATGGTATTTGTGTAATAGAAAGCAAGGTTATTATAAAAATGTATAGGAAATTTCAACCAACTTTGTAGGGGGGGAAAGGCTATGAAATTACAAGCAAAACTATTCTTCACATAAAGTAGGGAAAGTTGTACGGAATTTATATCAGTGTAGCTATAAAAATGAAATAAAAATGCCAAAACAGAGACTTAAAATGTGAAGAGACTTACTACCACATTTTGATTTACAGGTTTCCTTAGTATTAACTGAAGATTCATTGTTAACTTTGAAAATGACAAGAAAACAGGGAAGTGATCCTTAAATACCAGCGTCCAGTGAATGCACAAAGGTTCAAGGCTACGTCAGAGGCCCTTGTGCCATGACGCAATAGTATGTTCCTTAATACATTTCTCGGTGTGATCTACTATCCTTCACCAAAGAAAAACACTGCATAAGATCTACTGAGGGGTCATAACCTACAGGCTGTAAACAGTAGTTCCCTCTTCAGTACTCCCAGAGCTAGCTAAAAGTCTTGGTTAACCTACCTTTAGGGACATATCTCCATGTCACTTTCTAAGGTGCCCACTTGGATACCCAGAGTTCAGACATGTCAAGCATTTTCAGATACCCATGTCTTTGTAAAAGTGGGCTGGCTTTTCTCCATCTAGGAAAATGCTCACTTTTGCATTATTTATTTTATTTCCTGGGCTTTCTCTTTCCTAGTTCTTACCTGGGCAGACAGTTAGCAAAGTCCTCTGCTATGCTCTCATGCCCCTGAAAATTTTAAATGTCTCTGTCTGCTAACATCGTAAATGCACAATTTACAAATTCAAACAGGGCCACTAGGCTTGGAACAAAACACATGCTCCCTACTTTTCAACTCTAATTGCCATGTAGAGCTTCCTCCATCATCATCTCTGCTAATGAACATGCTTATGATGTTTTTTTTTTTTTAAAAAAAATTTAGACATTATCAAGTGACTTACTATTTTAAAGGATGACTATTTTGATAATTATCTTTTCCCTCCCAATTACCCACTCCACTATGTGCATATCAAATTTTAATAAAATCAACATTCTTTATATGTGGTTATTATTAAAGGTATTATTTTGCCTTGGATTGTGCTTTTTTTAAAACCTTAATTTTTTTCTGAAATTAATAAATACATTTGTCATTATTTTTCCCTGATAAAGTAACATTCTTCTTAAAGAAAAGTGGGAGGGACCCATGGGATATCTGAGAGGCAAATACTCCACACAGAGACAATCACTAGCTTAAAGATGAGGGGAAAGAGTTGGCAGGGAGTGTTCGAGACACGGCAGACACATATCAGTGTGGGTGGAGTAGGGTGATAGGAGGAGGAGGAGTCATTTGATGTGGCACAGAGGAGGCACATGTAAGAGATACAAAAGCAAAATCATAGAGGTATTTATAGGTTATGGTGATAATTTTGGATTTTATTCTTAATGCAACGGGAAACCAATAAAATATTGTAAACAAAGGATTAATAAGATCAAACTTTTTTTTTTTAATGATTACACAGATCCCTTGTTCAAAGGCATCAGTGGAGGAAGGGTAGAAGCAGAGACACCTAGTGAGAAACTCCGGGAAGAGATGATGTGGCTATGGTCGACATGGTAGCAGTGAAGAGGCTGTAAAGCCTTTGAATCCTGGATATGTGGGACCAAAAACTTCAGTGACTTGAGTAGGCCACACAGCCAGTTAGAAGAAACCACCTATTATATGGCCGGGATATAGTGGGCTCTCATTAAAAATGAAGTTATTTTGTGATGGAGATATCCATATTTCACCTCTAATGCCATCTTCAGAATACTACTCCATTACTTCCATAAGTAGCAATTCTATATGTTTATTTCCACCATTAATCAAATGAGTAAATAACCAGTTAAATTAAACTGAATTACATTAAATTTAGATAAATTAAAGGTATTTATAGGTGCTTATTTTGTTTTTAGCTCGTGGGAGTGGAAGAAATCATATTGGCATAGAGATAAATGACATCATCAACAACAACAGCACAATTTGTGTAGCATCTGTTATCTGTTAGCAACTTTGCATACATTATTTCATTTAACCCTGTAACAACTGAAATTGGGTTAGATTGATATTACCTCCATTGTAGAAATGAGGAAACGAAGGCTTGGACAAGAAGCAATCATTTCCAGATTCACACAGAGCAGAATCCAGTCGGTATTTGAACTCAGCTCATTTTAGAAAATAGAATCCCTGTGTCAACGGATCTTATGAAAGACAATTTTATGGTTGAGAAATGATCAGTGAACATTGCATGAAGACACAAAGTGGACCCATGTTTTGTACATCAAAAATCAGCAAAAGTAAAGAATGATCTAGAAAGCAAGTTTGATTGTGAAATATGGGTAAGATTTAGATAGAATGTATCAAAGAATAGGAAATGTGAAACCATAGATAGGGGGTGGGTAGTATTTCTAATCAAAATCTAAAGGTAGAAATGGATGTGATTGTGAGGGGTCAGGGATAAGTCTGGTTTGGTTGTATTAAAAAGCTCAGGCTGAGAAATGATGGACTCATTGAACTACAATCTCTAATTCCTGGTCTATTTGTCAACAACCAATAGTTCTTAGTGGAGAAATCTTGTGTTTTCTATTGATGTAGGGTAGATGAGCATTTAAGGCCTTCAAATATGCCATAGAGTCTCCCCCTTCTATCATAGAAATACTAAACACACTCAGATCTCATGTAAAAGATAATTTATATAATCCCATGTAGTAGAATTTTACAATGTAGCTAGCTTACTCTCATGTTTGCTGAAGCCTTAAGCCACATTCTAAAGTGAGGTATGAGGTGGTTATGTATACCTAATGAAAGGTTCCAGAAGACCGATCTTTTTATTCTTAAACTCTTTATCCACTTGGAAAGTATATCCACACAGAAGAGTCCAGCAGGTGGATTAAGAATTTTTAGTGAAAATTGTTTGTGACCAGAAACCAAATGGTTTCACTACTATATGGGACATGGGAAAGATAAATAAAAATCCATGAAGAAAAGTCAAAACAAGCCAACAACCAAATTGAAGTACACAACTTGGGGAAGGGGCAGGGTGGGAATGGTCAGGGAAGAGGGGTGAACCCCAGAGATCACAGAGATGTGAAATTTATTTATAAATAGATTATTAAAAAAATTGTGAGTTACACCCACTCTGCCTATCCAAACACTGACTGAACTCTGCTGTGTGCGGATCTGTAAATGATTGTCCCTTGTCTGAGCCTTCATTTTCTCACCTGTAAAATGGAAGAAATAGCAATAGTACCCACTTTCAAGTGTTACAGGGTTAAATGCGATATATATGAAAAGTTGCTAAACAAGCAGGGAAGATGTGGGGCATCATCCTTTTTACATCAAGTCTGTGGGAGAGGAATTAGTGAGACCTCTCAGAGGAGACAGTATTGCTAATGTATGATAGACTGAGGTCCACATTCAGAACATAAGAAGAGCTGGCCAACCTCCTGAGAGGTTGTATGGAATAGTATGCTACAAGGGTAGCTACCTTAGGCAGAGTATGTTTGGAAAAAGGCGGCACAAATCCCCAGAGGTGAACAGTTTCAATGGCAGAGCTGATTATGTTGTCTTAGAACTTGACCAAGCTGACCATGTGAAGGGGTGAGGGATTGCCCTCCTCCCAGATGAAGGAGGAGAAAGCTGTCTGCAGAAGAGAGACCCATCTTTGGAGTTTCCAAAGAACTTACTCAGCCTGATAGAGAAAGGGTCAACTTCTCAGTTCCTCTTTGATGCCAACCACTGATGGTATGAGTTTATCTTTCCCCCTTTCTTCTTCCTTCCTTTGTCCCTTAATCATGGTCATTGGAATGGGAAAGAAGGTTTGTTGTGGAAAATGACAGAGGAGGAATGACCCATATTCTCCCCTGAGCACACAGAATAAAGCCAGTCAAAATGAGATTGCCTTATGACTTCATCTTAAGAGTCATGTCTGTTCCACCAAATGATTATGTAAATAAATTGAATTTAGTTGACACATATTGCTTTGTTGTCATTTATTTAGTTGAATGCTGCCTGATTTTGTAGATTTTTTCATTTTTTAAAAATTATTATTTATTATATTATTTATTTTGTTTTATATCATTATCTACCCTGGGGATCTCCCACCACCTTATTACCGGTGAACCTTGTCTTAGTCTTTTGTGCCCCTCCCATTCCCAATTTTCCCCCTTCCCCTCTCATGCTCTATGCTTCAATTTTGCTAAAAACTAGTTTTAATTTTTTCTTATCTGTTAGATTGTTTTCCCTTTGTCCCTCACATATGTGAGAATTTTTTTTAATAATTTGGAGTCAGTACACTATTGTAGTCTCATGTGTAAAGCACTTTCATAAGCACTTATAAATCTCATGCCTCATACAATGTGCGATGGGTAGAGTGACCAGGGATGCTGAACTGGAAGATTTCTGGGCTTATATTCTGAAGATGTGGAGTCAAGTCTGACTCTAATATTGAGGTTTGTGACTCCATGCAAGACAGTTCTCCTTTCTGGGTCCTGACTTTTTCAGCTGGAAAGGGAGAAGACTGCACCAGTTGACCTCTCTTGTCCTGATTGGTTTTAAAGTTCACAATTCTAGGATTCTCTTGGGTGTTTATGGAGTTTGACAGTCAGTTTAAATAAAAGCTTCTTTACTTAATGAATAAACCAGTGATAGCTGGAACCTGTCCTAGATCCTTTCAGCTTTGTCTTTCTATCTCCTTGGAATATGAGGCCTCCAATTTGTCTTTAGGTCAAAAAAAGAAGTTGGCTCCTTGCACAGGGGGATAAAGGATAAGCAGGCTTGGAAGATGTTTCTCTTACCTTATTGAGAGTGTTGAGAGCTTCCTGGGCTGCTGTGAGTGCTGGTTCTGCTTTGGCTAAGTCTTCCTCACAGTCCTTCTGCTTCTGCTTCACCTCCAGCATGATGAGGGCCACCTTCTGTTCCTCCTCATCCGCGATGGCTTTCTCTCTGCTTACTTTGTCAGTCTCTATGCCTACCACTTGAATCAGTTTGTCTGCATCTTCATTCTTCTGCTTCAACTCCACTTCCTGGGTGGCCAGCTTAGCTTTTAGATCATCTACCTGGCAGTAGAGAAGCAAACAAGATTATCAGGAGAAGAGGGACTGGAAGTAGGCAGACTTCAGGCACAGACCTGGAGCTCTGAGCAGAGCAAAATGTGGACTCAAAGCAAAAGTGCAAAAAAAAAAAAAGGTGCTTCCAGGGACCAAGTTCTCTTGCCTGAAACAGGAATGTAACACAGGGATCCCCTTTCCTCTCTTCTTCATCCTAAATGTGACAGAAGCTTCTAAACAAGACATGTCTCAAAACTTTCTCATTTGATGCCCAAATGACTTAGGCACTTTCTCACTGACACTGGAGACTTTTTCTTTTTTCTGTTTGAAATTTATTTTATTGCTAATAGCTTTATTGGAATAGCATTTATAATACTATAAAATACCTATTTTAAAGGCCGGGCACGGTGGCTCATGCCTGTAAGTTTCAGCCTATGAAGCGGCCAGGGCTAGGGATCGCGGTTCGAGTCCCGCCTGGGGCCCGCAGTGAGACCTAGTTCCAAAAAAATAGGTGGGCGTGGTTGCAAGCGCCTGTAATCCCAGCTACCTGGGAAGCTGAGACTGGGGATTGCTTGAGTCGGTGGTACCCCGGGCAACGAGAGC
>PVHY01002165.1:85946-134133 GCA_004024945.1 Uropsilus gracilis | reverse complement strand
ACCCAGGACTCCAGCAGGAGGAGTCCCCGGCCCGTCCCCGAGGGCACGGCAGGCTGTGACCCCGTTTAGCGCTGAGCTCGGTGGGCGCTGAAGGAGGGACAGGCAAGTAGGAGCTGGGTTCTCCAAGTGGACCCGATCAGTCTCCGCTGGGCAGCGGGGGGTCCCCCAGCCCCGCCGGCTGCGCGCTCCAGGCTGTGCGCAGCGCCGGGGGCAGGGCGGCTGGGTGCTCCGGGGGGCTGCGAGCTGTGAGCCGGCTGGTCCCGGGTCAGGACTCAGATGGAAACAGTTTCTCCCCGTGAAGCTGCGGGAATTCTCGGCAGAGTCTCTCTTGGGCTTTGCCTCCCGGATCATTTAACCGAGGCTGCACTGACCACCCTGAGGCGAGGAAGGCTCCAGATGGAGCGGGGCTCCAGCCCTCTGAGCAAGGTAAGCTCCGGGCCAAGGTGCCATCGACTCTGGGCCCACAGGTTCCTTGCAGGCCACCCTCGGGCAGAGACAAGATGGTGAAGGGAAGTTTGCCTAGATATTCCGGTCCCCCCCACCTTTGCCTCCCTGCACACCCTCCCCCCCAGGAGAAGGCTCCAACCTCCTGCTTTACCCTTTTCCCTGCCCCCACTCATACATGCCTCAAATAGAAAAATCCCTCCTGGGTGGTGGTTGGTAGGGGGACTCGATCTGTTCTTAATTTAGCACATTAACATTCTATACTCCAGGCCAATGCTCCAGTGAGACTGAAATTCACCATCTCCCCCTGGGTTTCTTCCGCTTGCCAGCCTTTCTCCCTGGGTCTGCTTCTCTGCACTCTGGTTACCTTCCCCAGGTTACTTTTCTTTGCCATCTCCTTTCTAACTTTCCAGGCTTCTCTTTGAAGAGATGAGACAAAACAAAGGGAGTGTGGGGAAAATGTTGTGACTCTGTGTGTCATATCATGCTGGGGTGCCAGAATTTAGGCATCGTTTATGCATCAAGTATCACTAAGCACCTACTGTATGCGGTTATTCAATTTTTTCCATGTGTGTAATAACCAGACTAGGTGATAAACATGCTCACCAGGAACTGTACATAAATACTCAGAAATATCTGATTTACACTAACGAAAACTTGGGAAAAACTCCAATGCTCATTGGTAGGGAGTAGATGACTAGTGCATTGTTATCACATGAGGAATATTATATAGCAATCAAAATATATGAGGAATATTATATAGCAGTCAAGAGTGAATCTAAGTGACAAAATTTTAACTATAAAACATTATGTGAAAATTATCTAAACATCTACCTATTGCATGATTATATTCTGTATGTTAAAAATCTAAGATAAAATTCCCAGCTTTCAAGGAATACGTGTTGATACAATGTAGTAAATTTCTATAACTAGAAAAGCAAAAGTGTGATGAACCGAAGGTTTGCATCTATGGTAAACATAGCTGTGGGGAAGCAGGGGACTCTGGTTAGTTAGGGGCAAGTTAGGGGCAAGGTCCCAAATGTGTTTTGAGTGGTAGAATCAGGTATACTTCTGCATGATTATTCTGTTTCCTGTGTCCATCCTGGGTCTAGTCATTGGTGTCCCTATGGTTATTTACTTAAGAATAATGCATAAATAATGAAGTATGACAAAGGCTTGCATGAAACACTCATGAGAGCACATGATTAACCACATACTAAGATGAAGTAAAATGTGTTCTAGGTACTATGGTCTGAGATGGAAGGGAAGTCGGAGACAACAGGTTAGGGATACTTCAGTTGAAAGGAGGGAGCTTGATGCCATCGGGGAAGGGGGAGGCCGCAGAGCAAGTGAAGGCCAGTGGATTGGAGAGGTAGCCTGGAACCAGCTCATGCAGAGCCTTGTAGTCAAGGTACAGAATGAAGAGTTCCATGCAGGGATGTGAAATGATTGTCAGGGACCTATGGCGTGACTCAAGTAGCAGAGAGAGGACCCTGGCAGGAGTGGACTCTCTCTGCAGATCACTACACCAGGGCCAGCCTGGGGTCAAGTGCAGGAGAAAATCCAGCCTAAGTAGTACCGGCTGGGGCTGGCCTGAGGCCTGGAAGAAGGACCTCTCCCCACCATTGCGTAGGCCAACAGCCACCAGGCAGAGTATCAGGGTGGTGAAAATGAACTTGAAGAGACAGCGATGGACTCAGGACACACAGTGGCGGTTATGGACCAGACTTGTTATGATTAGATAAAGACATTGGTGAGCAGCTGCTATCAGAACCCTCTAGGAAATAAGAGGAATCAAAGGTCAGTTCTGGATTTTTCATCTGACGGTGAGGAGATTGATGCTGTTTACGGAGAAGAGGAAAAGCAGGGAAGGAAAGGGGATTATCTTTTAGATCTATTCAAAATGCCAAGTGAAACTCTCAGGCAGGGAGCTGGCATGAGCCTGAAGCTTGAAGGAGAGTTTGGGGCAAGAGACACAAACATGGGAGCTGTAAGCAGGAGGCCAGTGTAGTGCGGATTCTTCTGCCTGAGGGGCGAAAACCTGTGCTGTCAAAATATGAACAAGGATGTGAACACGATGGAACTGCATTAAAGATAGATAAATAAATGTCCTAGGCTGAGAGTCAAGTAGACCAAAAAAACACATGAACAAACCAACTCCTCTGCCTGAATATCATTGTCAGTTATACATTTCTCAGGGGTAGAGAAATTTATGTGTGCTTTTATTCTGAGTGGAGTAGACTCAGTCATTAAATACAGTTGGAGCAGAAGACAGATGAATACATGGATTGTGTAGCTGTGAAGAGATAGAGGGTGTGTCCAAAGGTCTGGCCCCCTTTGGTGACCCATGTTGATACTGTGTAGTTTTCCATCCTTCCTGAGACCAGAGCTGGTCTGGTGGAGGTGCCCGCCCCCCAGAAGATTATAACCCACGCATGTGGAGCTCAGTGTTCCATGAAAGCTCAGCTCTTCTGAGTAGTGGGAAATGGCAGGGACCAGTGGGTAAAGACCCAGAATGGCCATGAGAGTCCCAGAAGTCAGAGAAGGGAGATGAGAGAGAGCGCTGAAATACAGGAGGCCTCATTGGGGCCCAGGGCCTGGTGATGTCAAATATTGGAAGCTGTGGGTGAGAACAAAGGATGAAAGAGATTGAGATGGCCTAAGGCAGAATCCTTCTCGAGCCATAGACCAGGACTCAGTAAACACGTGCTGAGCCGTTTATTAGAGCTTTCCAGCTCCCTTAAGTATGCTGGTAAAGGAAAGGCTACAATGCAGTAGTAGGGAAGGTAAAACCAAGATCCTCTGGTACAGAGCACCTGGGGTAGGAGGATGGGGGATTCCTTGTCTAGAAGAAAAGCACCTGTGGGGGTAAACATCTTTATCTTTCAGGGACATGTCTCTCTGGTGGGACAATCATAGGAGGTTAGGGGGCTGCCATTACAGAGAAGAAAACTTGCCAGGGACCATCTTTAGTGTGCAATGGGTGAGAATAGAGTGAAGTGTTCCTTTATCTAACGCATTGCTTTTATCCATTTTTGGCGCCCCACAAAGAAAGTGGAGAGGGGAGCTGAGGCTGAACAGAAGGACCCAAAGCAGCTAGTACAAATGAAGCCACAAGTGTTCAGCTGACACCGGTGTCTGTTCCCTGTTTGGAAATCAGCAGGGAACCAGGTTGGGACGGACCACCACCTTCCTACCATGCCAGCTCCTTGCCCCCCAAGGCTCTGTGTTATCCTTTGGGATATCTCGTGTTGAAAATGGTTGCTGAGGCTTGTCCATGCCTGATAGTCCAGCCCTCACACCCCTCCCCCGCAGAGGCACCTGTCTTCACCGAACCCTCTCTGAGCAGGCAGGTGGATCTCCCTGCCCCTGTTGCATTCGGACGGACAAAGTTCATCCATATCACCATAGTCCACCACCCTTGGGACTTCTGGCTCCCCCCCCCCCCATCCTCTCATGCATCTCCTTCCCCATCTTCACCTTTAGGCACTGTTCCACCATGTCCACTCTGAGTCTGCTCATTGGCGTGCCCACTACATCTGTCCCTGGAGGCCAGTCAGGTAGTCACTGGCCTCCATTGTGCTGCATGTGAAAGGAGGAGGGGGCAGGGGCCATAGGGAGAATTCTCCTTTTTTGCTTGGCTTTGAGACATCAAAATAGACTACAAGGACCTCTCTGTCCTCAAACCCCCGAGTTCAGTGTGATTTCAGAGTTTGGGTTAGGGATAGAACAGACATGGGATTGAATTCTGGTCCTATCACAGGGGTGGGCTAGGTCCCCTAATCTCTTTCAGAGACTCACATTCTTCAACTGTTCCAGGTGGAAAATACCAAAAACCTGAGTACCTTGGCCCTGCAAGTTTTCATTCTGATGATATGAGACGTAGCATGGCGTCTGGCCTATTGTGAGCACACAAAGCCTTGTGGTTATTTTCCAAGGCATATATCTGTCAGTTCCTCTTTGGCTGATCTGACTTCAAGGAATGCTGCTAATTCTGAGACTTTAGCCTCCTTCTCCTGAGGAGTCGGTGCTCTGGCAGGGAGAGAGTAGTCGTTTTTTGGCAGATGGCTGACTATTTCTGGGCACATGGGTATTTGTGATTTAGTTCTCACATTCTGCCACATTGTATTCCACTGTACATAAATCCTGGCCAGCCGGGAGTCTGGAGAGCCAGGAGTCTGGAGAATGGTGAGGATAAAATTGATTCAGTCAACATTCTATAAACAGTGATTACATGTCTTACTGTATACCTGGAGATGCAATGATGACTAAGACACAGTGGTGGTTTCAAGGAAATCACTTTAGTTAGTGAGAGAGATGAGTAAACAGGCAATTATGACTTACACATTCAGAGGATCATTGCTGGTGCAGGCCCCTGACTCCAGCATCCTTCTGCCCAGCATTTAGAGTCATGAGCATAGGAATATTTAGATTTTCTTCTATTTGCAGCATAGCAATCTTGTTCACGTTGCATTCCCTTTGGTTCTCATGACTTTATGAGAGGTAGAGATTATCATTTTGTTTCATGAATGAAATTAAATATTCCCTTGGGGAAATACCTGTAGACAAGGTAAACTGTCTGGTGACAGTTCATGAGCTGTCCTTCTAGCACCTTCCATTGGTCTCATTTAGGGATCTTTCTACTTTACTACCCTTCTGAGACTTTTCATGCTGACTTTTCATGCTGAGCTTACCCCCTTGGACTGGATGGTCATGTCCAGCATCCCTGTTGAAACCTCTGCCCTCTGGTGACTTAAAGTGACTGCTCATACCTTTTAGGTGACTGTATCCAACAGTTTGGCTGAATAGGGTGCCATCTTGATATTGACTACCAAGTGATGTAGTCTCATGATGTGGACTCATGACATTCTGCTGAGGAAAGGGGTGAGCAGTAGAAACTAGGATGGTGTTAGTACACTCATACATCTGGCTAGCAGAGTGTAGGGTAAATAAAGTTAGTTCGACTTTTTCCTCCATTAGTGTGTACAAGCAGCATTGCAGGTATTTTGTCTTCTCCATGATTGTGCTTTTCAGTGAGCATGTGTAGATATAAGTGTGCATACCTGGGCCTGGAAGAGAGGGGATAAAGGGCAGAAGCATGAGATAGGAGCACGAGTTGAGAAAGAATGAGAGAATACTAGATGGGGTGATTGAGAGAGCACAGAGAAAGAGCATGAAAATTTCTGGGGTCTCACCTGTCTCCCATCCACCACAGCCCTGGCTCTGTGTAACTGGTGTGTCTGTGTAACTGCTAGAATCAATAAAGAACCTAGCAGATTAGTGAGCCTGATGCTTACTGTTGGTGATGAGGGCTGGTTACACAACAGCAAAGAAGCATCACAAGAGTCTTTTTATTGCCTAGTTCCATGGTGCACGTTCAGTCAGTGGTATCCCCAGATGTAGCTCCCCTGGGCTAAGAACCTAGACACCTTGCCTGAAAACAGGTGACTTATTTTCCTCCTTCAGAGTTATTTCCCTTGCTGTTGGTCATTGGTGAAATACTCGAGTCTTCCCATGCAGACTGTGCCATTGATTAGTCTACTTGTGATGATTTACAGAAGAAAAATGGTATTTCCCCCTTAAGATTCAACGAAGAAAAGGGAACTCGTAGACTGACTTGTCATGTGATCACAACCTGAGCAAGTGAGTGCGGTGCCAGAACATGTGTTTTTCAAAGCCACCTCTGCATTTTTTACCTTTGTGGAAGGTAGTATACAATGGCTGTTTTTGCTGAGACTGGGTAGGAGACAGGCCTGGTAGTCCTACACAGCAGCAAGGAGAGGGTTTGACTGGAGGGAACAGCCTCCTTTCCTAGATTTCAGCCCTTTCCACAAGAAGTGAGCATATACCCTCACACTGGAGAAACCTGGTTAACTAGTCACATTCTTTGATTTTAAGTATGAGGTTTGTGAAACACATGAAAAATAAATGCCATCATGCGTCAAGAGTGAGGTTGGGAAGGAACTTTAAAATTCCATTTGCTTCAGTATTTTAGAGATGAACTTATACATTAATGAGCTAGGAAAGGAATCCTACTAAAATGTTTGTTTTGAATGAAGGGAACTAGTAAATCATCTGAACTACAGTGCAGTTGAGTGTTTTAAAAATACCTTTGTCTTAGCTTCAAGTCATGCAGTAATGGTATCCAAAAAGTGTTTGACATTGGAGTCTCTTCCTTTGCAGATATATAAAACTCACATGTAATTAATAACAGCCATTGATTACACAAAGGGAATTCCTTTAAAAAATCCAGTTTTGTTTTAAGGCAGTAAAGTTGTTAGGTATTAACTTGCTGGCCAGAGCTCTTTGTTGGCACTAGTCAATATTAGCCCAAACTCATTCAAAGGAATCTCACTTCTAAAGCGCACTAACAGCAGACTGTTTGCTATAAATTCCAAAGGAAAACCAATCCTCCAGTCAAAGGGAGACTTGATTTGCAGCTAACTTCAAGCAAAAGATGTTTCCTTTCCAGACTGGAGGAAAGTTTACAACGTGATAGGTTCTGGAAGAGAGTGTCCTTGCTATCTGCAGACAGCTGTGATCACTGCACCCCCTTGGTCCTGCCTGCAGCCTCCAGGGTGGATGTAAAACAAGCCTCTCTTTAATAAGCCTCTCAGCTAAGTGACTGACTAAAGCTAAGCCAAAAATGATCACCACAGATGTGTCTGAGAAGCTTACTGGCCAGTTCTCGGACTGTTCACTTTGATGGGCTCTCCCTGCTATGCATTTTATTTTATTCTTAATCTATTTTTTTTTATATTTTGTGGATACAATTTCTTTCTTTCTTTCTTTTTTTTTAAACATCATTGTCTACCCCAGGGTTCTCCCACAATTTTACCAGCCATGAACCATCATCTTAATCTTTTGTGCTCTTTCCACCCCCCATTCTCCCCTCCTCCTCCCCCTCTCATGCTCTGTGCTTCAATTCTGCTGAAAGTTAGTTTTATATTTTTCTCATCTGTTTTCCCTTTATTCCTAACATAAGTGAGACCATCCAAAGTTTTTCTTTTTCTTTCTTTTTTAAAACTAATATATATATATATATATTATATATATATATATAATATATGTATGTATGTATTTCACATCTTTATATTCCCCGGGGATCACCCACCACCTCACCTTTCTGACCTGTCCCCCTATTCATCCCCCCCACCAAGTTGTGTTCTTTAGTTTGGTTGTTAGCTTGTTTGGACTTTTCCTCCTGGCCTTTTGCTTGTTTTTCCTATTACCCATATATTAGTGAAACCATGTGGTTTCTGTCTTTTTCTTTCTGACTTGTTTCTGCTAATATTATTTCTTCTAGGCACATCCATGTTATCATAAATTCATCAAATTTGTCATTTCTAATTGATGAGTAATATTCCATTGTGTATATATACCACATCTTTTTCATCCATTCATCTGTCTTGGGGCATTTGGGTTGTTTCCATGTCTTTGCAATTATAAATAGTGCTGCAGTAAACATCCGAGGATGGGTGTCCCTTTGTATAAGTATTGAGGTCTCCTTTGGGCAGATTTCCAGAAGGGTGATTGCTGGGTCAAATGGTAGTTCCATTTTCATTAGTTTGAGGGTCCTCCACACAGCTTCCATAGTGACAGGACCAGTTTACATTCCCACCAGCAGTGTAAGAGTGTTCCTTTCTCTCCACATCCACACCAACACTTGTTGTTGCCTGTATTTTTGATTGGGCCATTCTAACTGGTGTAGGGTGGTAGCTCATTGTGATTTTGATTTGCATGCAAATCAAAATATTTTTCTTTCTCTTTCTGGCTTATTTCTGCCAGCACGATTCCTTCTAGCTCTATCAATTTTGCTGTGTATGACATAAGTTTGGATTGATGAATAATATTTCATTAAGTACATATACCACAGCTTTCTGTACCATTTGTCTACTTTGGGGACATTTGGGTTGTTTCCATATCCTGACTATTGTAAATAGTGCTGCAGTAAACATCCAGGTACAGGTGTCTTTCTGAATTAGAGTTTTTGTTACCTTTGGGTAGATTCCTAGAAGCGGGATCGCTGGATCAAATGAAAGTTCCATTTTCAGTAGTTTAAGGTCCTCCACACAGCTTTCCTTAGGGGCTGGACCAGTTTGCATTCTCACCACCTACTATGCATTTTCTACCTTCACTGCAAGTCAGAAATCTGGTTTTGTTTTTTTTGTGAGATCATAGAGGTACAGGGAGAAGAAAACATAGCAGGCCAGGGTAGGGCTTCTCAGGGTCATGCTTTTCAAAGTGCACATTCCTGGCCTCTATCTGCAGAGCTTGTGATTCACTGTTGGTAGTAAAACCCCTCAATTTTCATTTCTCAGGAACTCCCAGGTGACACAGCTGTTGTGAATTCAGGATGCATGAACATGATGGCCATTAAATTTGAATTAATGGTGGTGATGGTGAGACTGTGTTTCAGGAAGTTTGCCAAAACAGGACACCAGAGAGATGAGGCAGGTGGCCATGAGGCTGGTGGCCATGCTGACCTCACACTCCTATCTATTCTCGCTCATCTCCGGCACACTGGAAATGGTTCTTGGCAAGTTCCCTTATCTGTAATGGCAGCCCCCTAACCTCCTATGATTGACCCACTGGTGGGACATTCCCTGAAAGATAAAGGCGTTTACTCCCACAGTTGTTTTTCTGCTAGATAATGAATCTCCCATCCTCCTACCCCATGTGCTACGTACCACGGGATCTTGGTTTTACCAGTTCCGTGCCAATGCATTTGAACCGTTCCTTCACCAGGGTGTTTAAGGGCGCTTGGAACCACTAATGAATGACTCGGCACAGGCTCACTGAGTCCTGGCCCAGTTCTCGGACTGTCTCAATCTTTTCTGTCCTTTCTTCTTCCCACCCACAGCTTCCAACACTGTACAGGACAATCTAGGCTAGTTTACCATGGTGGCTTTATTGTGCTCTGAAAAGATGGGCACTTTCCTTTAAACCCAGCATGAACCACTGTGTATCCTGAGAAACTACCTGTCACCACAGGTGAGAGTTGCTGCCAGACCAGCACCACAGTTCTTCTCAATATTTCTTGCAAGTGGTGGTAACCAGGGCTTCCCACTCTTGTCCATGCACGGGAATTGTCCAGGGGACTTGGAAAATAGAGTAAGCGTGGGACGCATGCTCTGATCCCCGCCCCAAAAGGGGATGTGCCTCAGGTGTGGCCTGCATGCACATTCACCTCGGCAGGTGATTCTCATCTCATTCAGCCCTGCCCTGTGGGCACCTTCTCCAGACATGGCCGCTGAACTAGCATCCACTCACCTGCCGCCCCCAGCAGAGGAGGTGAGATTTAAGGCTTCTGAGCCAGGCCCCTGCCCTGTTGGAAGTCAGCATCCTCAGTGGTGGAGGGGTCTGAAACTTCCCTGTCCAGTGACCGAACACTGGACCCTGCCGGAGGAACAGGCCACCGCCAACGTGTGGAAGCAGAGAAGCTGTGGGGACCTTCCAGGCCGGCCACTCCACCATTGAGTTTGGCCTGGAGAGACCGGCCAGTGCCCCCCAGGAACAGATGGAACAGGCAAGGCCTTGCATCTCCCCGCAGGCCGTCTGGTTCCGGAGGATCTGCAGCTGTCACCTACCCGTTGGGCCCAGCACTGTGTAAAGCTGCTGTGTAGGTGAGAAGGTTTATATGTCTTTTACAGAACAAAATGGGAGGGGAAAAACCCCTACCCCTGATTCTCAGGAGGGAAATGTGTTACTTGAGTGAATGCAAGTATTAGCGTTACTAAAGGGACTCACCGTTGACAAGATAGTTTCACAAAACAACTCCTTGTTCTCCTCATCCTCCTCCTCGTCCTCCTCCTTGTCCTCCTCTTGTCCTCCTCCTCTTGCCCTCCTCCTCTTGCCCTCCTCCTCTTGCCCTCCTCCTCATCCTCATCCTCCTCCTCGTCCTCCTCCTCGTCCTCCTCCTCATCCTCCTCGTCTCCTCATCGTCCTCCTTGTCGTCCTCCTCGTCCTCCTCCTCGTCCTCCTCCTCCTCGTCCTCCTCGTCGTCCTCCTCGTCGTCCTCCTCGTCCTCCTCCTCCTCCTCCTCCTCCTCCTCCTCCTCCTCCTCCTCCTCCTCCTCCTCCTCCTCCTCCTCCTCCTCCTCCTCCTCCTCCTCCTCCTCCTCCTCCTCCTCCTCCTCCTCCTCGTCCTCCTCCTCGTCCTCCTCCTCGTCCTCCTCCTCGTCCTCCTCCTCGTCCTCCTCCTCGTCCTCCTCCTCGTCCTCCTCCTCGTCCTCCTCCTCCTCGTCCTCCTCCTCGTCCTCCTCCTCGTCCTCCTCGTCGTCCTCCTCCTTGTCCTCCTCCTTGTCCTCCTCCTCGTCGTCCTCCTCGTCATCCTCCTCATCGTCCTCCTCGTCGTCGTCCTCCTCCTCCTTTTCCTCCTCTTCTTCCTCCTCCTTCTCATCCTCCTCTTGTCCTCCTCCTCCTTCATTTCCCAAGCATTTATTGACTCATTTTTTTAAGTACAAATTTTGAATTGGAGCAACTATGTCAGGGAAACTTTTAATTGCAATAGTGTCGAAAGAGAGAGAATCAGAGATTGACAAAACAATGCTGCCTTCAGAATGCTTCAAGCTTATTTGAGGTGTAATCTATGCTATAACAGGCAGGTGTGATATAAAGTAGAAAGTGTAGTAATTTTTGCCAGTTGTAGACAACTTCCATTGCTTTTGGCCCTCTTAGGTTAGCATAACAGGACAAGCGTAGTAACAACAAAGGTCATCAACAGAGTTTATACACTTTTAAGGTAAAACATTTACTACCAACTATCCACAGCCTATCTACAGGAACTTTAGCAGAGCCCCAACCAGTAACTTTTAGTATCTTTGGTGATAAAGTCCATCCCTAGACTGTGATGTCACTGCCAACCTACTCCCAGTTTGGTTGATCTAATTCTTGTGATATTAAAAATTTAAAATCCTTAACACAGATGCATCTCTTGGTACCTTGTGTTTTGCAGCACCAAACTGTCAGTGCAAGAAAACTCCCCAAGTGGCAGTGTGTGGTCCTGCCACCAGACATAAAAGGGAGATATTATGTTTGACTCATTTGTATTTTTCTTTTTTTATTTCATTGATCATCCATCCATCCATCCATCTCATCATTGTCTACCCTGAGGTTCTTATATGAGGGATATAGGAAAAACAAATAAACAAATGGACAAGAAAAATTTAAAACTGCCAACAGAACTGAAGCATAGAATAAGAGAAGGGGAGGAGGGCAAAAACTCCTTTTCTTCGACTTTTCTCTCACCTTTGCTTTGAGAAGTCCAAGACAATTCTTAGTGTTGCTATGTTTTGGGAAGGGTGATGATGAACAAGCAGGAGGAAGCAGGCATGGCACCCTTGACACTGTCACAGTTTACCACCTGCTTCGGGACTCGCTGTATCACATGGGATCACCTTCCCTGCTTGTTTGCTTGACTTTGGGGAGATGCTTCCCAGCTCCCTCTTCTTGCATTTCTCCTTGGTGAAATTTTACCTGGTGAAACCCTAACTCAATAAGCTGAACAGCAAGCCACGTGATACTTTATTTTCCCAAGTACAGAGTGGAAGGACACACGTGTGGAGGAGGAGGCTGAGAAAGTTCAAGATGTTTCTGTGTGGTTTGGGTTTGATTGTTTATTGCTTTTTACCTGAATGGCCGTTCGGGCCATCTTACTGTGAGACAACTTTTGCCAGCTATATTTGGAGGCTCAGATGATCCACTGGTATAGATTTCTGTTCTGGCTTTAGCAAGTTTGTGTGAGTCCACAATCAAGACAGCATGAGTCTTAATGGGTCGTTTCCCTTGCTGTCATCTCCCCAAAGACAGCACAGCCCCTGAACAGGGGTGAAAATGCTTGCAGAAGCCCTGATATGGTCTTCAGTGCCAAGGATTTGATTCTCAACAACTTTGCAGAGTCACCTCTTTTCTGTATAGTGTGGCGTGTGTATGCATCACAGTTCTGAGAGAACTCCCAGATCTGTCACTCCTAGACATCTCTGCACTTTGATGAGCTGTTAACACTCTTTTTAGTCCTGCCCCAACTTTTTTTTTTTTTTTTTTTTTTTTTTTTGCATCAGGGAAAGAACTTTTGAGTGTGAACATGATGTTATGCTCTGTTATTTCATCACCCTTGGATGATTCCCAAATGTCACTGACTTTATATCCCAGCCCCAACCTGACTGCAGGAGTCATTATAGGGGAAAATCAGTCTATTTAACTATTGAAAGATTGCTTGTTCAATTTGCCTTTTTGAGGGGAAAATTGTCATTGGTTGAGGTTTTCTCCCTTTGAATTGCCCCATGAATATTGATGAGGAGGAGGGTCTAACCAACATTGAATGGGCAAATAAGAGAGTGTTACCTGTCATTAAAGGTTCTGAATGTACTTTAGCAATTGCTTTTCCTCAGGGCAGGTCGCCTCCCATCTTATTTTCCATAACCAGGACGACGGATTGACATGATAAGCAGCCAAGAATCTTCCTGCCCTCTTTGGGGAGCCTATGTATAAAGAAATGTTCCTCTGTACTAAGTTTGGAAAGACTCTTGGCTTAGAGTAAGATAAAACTATTACCAACCTGCCTTTGCAACAAGTGAATAGGTGTTAGAGGTGTCCTGGGTCTGTGGAATCATTGTTTGCTAGTGACAGTTATTAGGGTACCTCATTCACAAAGGAAGATTTGGCTTGTAGTTTATATCAAGTGAGTCTTCCTTCTCTGAGGGTGAATTTCCTGTTCAACTCCTTGAAGAGTGATAAATTTTTGGACTGAATTGTTGCCCTTGAATAGAAGGCCTATTCCATATGTGGAGATACAATCATGTTGTCTTATTTAAGACTATTTCTTAAATAGTGCAATTCAAGCTGGTTCAAACAAAAAAGGAAATTGATAAACTCATGTAACACAAAGGTTGTGGGTAGCACTGACTCTATAGCAGACAATGATGGAAAGAACTCCCTTTCTCTAATTTTATCTCTAACACTTCTTCTTTTGTTCATGTTAGCTTTGTTCTCAAACATGCTTTTCTCTTACAGCTCATAAATGTACAGTAGATTACAGTTTTACCTCTGAAGTTTAGCTGTGCTTTAACAGAATTCCAGGGTTGCATTTAAGTGGATAGCATGGTTTCAGGTTTGGGAAGAAACCAGAAGTACAAGTTCCCCAAGGGAAATTCAAGATGCTGTACCAGAAAAAAATGGACACAAATGCCAGATGGGCAAAAATAATATAGAAAAGGGACTCACCATCTCCTAGCTAAGAGATTTGTGCCTAGGGTGGTCAGTTTTCTGCAAATGGACCCACATTTCAGGAGTAGCCTCTCCTTACCTGAGCCCAGAAGTATTGATGTATGAGCCTAGATATGATGTATTATTTTATAAAGACAAGGATATTTAAAATGCCTCAGATGCCAGTGTTGCAGTGTTGGCAGTGTAGTGCACTCTTCCACATCGGGCAACTCCCAGGGAAAGTCAAATAGGTGGAACCTGCTCTGTGAGATGGAGTAGAAGAGGACAGTGTTAATAGCCTACAACAGGGCCTGTGCTGGGAACCAGGGGCCAGGGATTCTCTGGGTCAGAGCAGCTTTGTTCCTGGGCAGTCTCACTGACATGTTGATATTTTGGCCTCTCTGTAGGGCAGCCTTTCTTAAAATTGTCACCCCAGCAGACTGCAAAAGAAGCATCAGGGAATTTTATAAAATGCAGATCTGGCCATACCTCAGCATTGAAATAGAAGGTAGGAGTCTACATTTTCAACAAGCTCTCCTGGTTTCTTCTCTGTGGTCTGAGAGGATCCCCTCCAGGCTAATCAAATGCTTTTGGTCAGTCTTCATCTAACAGGTTATCGGTTGAATAGGTTTCTGCCTGATAAATTATTAAACCTTTTGATTTTAACAGATCTATCATAGATCTCAACCTTAGGTATTTTTGGGTGTATTCTAATTATAAAATTCCACTTAGAAAGTAATCCTAAATGTAAAAAGGTGAGAAAGAATGGAAATATCGAAAAAGGGGGGTAGTAAAAGTATAATTTCATGGTGGTTTTTGGTCTTTATCTTTGTGTCTACAAAAATGAAGAAAGGCCCACATGCTATCCGATGCGGGGGTCTGGGTAGGTTGTGTTTAACACTTGATTTTTGTTTTTCTTAACTCTATTTTAATTTGAGAGCATCTCCCTATATTGTATGATGTTAATGGATATTTTTAAAATCTCCATTCATGTATTGACAGTTTTATAAGAATGTAAGAATGAGGTGCATTTTACCTTAAAACTAAATAATGATACATTTGTTTTACAAAACAAGACCTTTTTTCTTGCAGGAGGGAAACTCTGGGATCGTCTGTAATGGGGGAATGTTATAACAAAGTCATAGGGGTCACACAGGAGATGGTTAATCACACAAGATTGTTAAGTACACCTAACCTCTGGTTAATGAAGTCATTTTAAAGACTATGTGAAAAAGCTCATTTCTTCACAAAATTGAAGTCATTTAAAAGTTCAAGTGAAAAGAATTAATTTCCACACAAAACATTCCCACTAATGTATTTCATGTAACAAATGTACTTCACCTCAAGGTGTGCAGGTCAGCGGTCTTTGGAAGAATAGTAGTAAACTTCTGACTAGTATATCTCAGATTCTGCGGCTTTTAGAAGGCAGATGTAGGTAGAAACTCAACTTTGAGCTCTAAGATACACAAGAAATATGGATTTAACAGAAAAAATATGGCCGATGAATATTTTATAGCTACATGTGGTTGATCTGCAGTCAAGCCAACACTTACTGATCTGTGATTCTAGGTTTGTGTGGCCTTGTCGGTCCCTGCACTGCAGATTTTTAACCAGTGCTGCCTAAATGGTGGAACTGTTTTCCACAGGTAAAAGCCCAAGCTGCTGTTGCTTCTGCGGCTTCCATTTTAGGTGCCCACTCAGAAGGTGAGATTTCAAGATCTTCTGTTCTCCCTGAAGGGGCCAGGTCACAATCCTAAGAGGTTAATGCTTCATGAAATGTACTATGATGCCTGGCAGGTAGGCCAGGGATAGTCAATGTTAAGTTGCCTACCTTTCTCCTGCCTGCAACCTATTTCAAGAAGTAGGTTTGCCTATTTATATTTTTCTGTACTAAAGTACCACTGTTTTACATTCTGGTTAATATTTTGACACTACAAGATTCCTGTTAGGTGTGATCACCAGGCATCTCCCATCACCAAAGCACCTCTAGTTCTGTAGCACGTTGCTGGGTCATGTGGCAGATCCTTGTTTAGTCATTTGAGAAACCTCCACATTGTTCTCCACAGGGGCTGGATCAGTCTGCGTTCCCACCAGCAGTGCAAGGATTTCCTTTTTCTCCATACCCTCAGCAGCACCTGTGTGCCAGTCTCATTGGTGTGAAGCCACATCTCATTGTGCTTTTGATTTGCATTTCTCTGCTGATAAGTGATGAACATTTGTTCCTGTGCCTGTGGGCTACTGGGATTAAGTGTTTATGCAGCCCCTTCAAGCAGTGGCTGGCTCAGAAGATAGTCTGATGCAGTTGCTGCTATCTTAATTATACTCTTTCAGATTTTCTCTAGTTGCATTTCTGCCTTTACCCACTTCCCTGAGATTACATACATCACTGCCTTCCATATGCTCCTTCTGCACGGCATGTTAGACCCTGGGCTCACTTCCTCCCTACTAGCATGTTCTTCCCTACATGGACATTGGCAAAGGTGTATCTATTTGAGAAGACTTAGGCCACCTATTTATGCCCCAATGGCAGGGGGTTCTTGGGATGTGAATTTTCCAGTCTCCGTAGCAGCGACTGATAAAAACCCAGTGTGTGCCACACACATAAATCTCATGCACCACCTAAGTCTTCTTATTTCTGGAACATATGAATCACATTCTGAAAGCAAGAACAAACAGTGGTTGGTATCTGTGGTACTGTCTGTCGGGGGTGGTACCTGCATGATTGCTGTACTTCATTCAGCTCTGGTATCTCCTCTGGCTGCACCAGTAGGACACTCTCAATTCTCTTTCTTCTACTCAACACTTAAGTGGTAGCTTTGGCAGTAAAATGCTGTTGTGCTGAAGCACATGGACTCGGGGACCAGGCTCCTGGGTTCTAATTCTGGAGCTGTCACTGGCTGGGTCTTAGAGCCCAGGAAATTTAGTGAATGTCTCTTTAGCTTGGTTTACACTTCTGTAGCAGGCAGGAAGTAGTATCTGGCTCACAAGGTTGACACAGATATTTTAGAACTATTTGAAATGATGCTTAAAAAATAAACTATCAATATTTATTAACTATGTGCTGTTAAAATCCATTTTCTTTTCTCCCTCTCTCTTTTTTTTTTTGAGACTAGGTCTCGCTATGTTCCCTGGGGTAGTCCCAATCCCACGAATTCAAGCAGTTCCCAACCTCAGCCTCCTAGGTAGCTGGGATTACAGGCATGCGCCACCGTGCCTGGCTGCTTTTTTGAGACCAGGTCTCGCCATGTTGTCTGGGGTAGTCTTGAACCCACGAACTCAAGCAATCCCAGGCCTCTTGCCTCCCAGTGTTTGGACTACAGGTGTGTGCCACCACACCAGGCTAAGATCAGTTTTCTGATAATATTGATAGTATTTAATCTGTTTGCCACCTTACAGACAGTGCAGTCAGTCAGTTATTCATGCTGATTTTTCTTTCCTATGAACTAGAGGCAACGCTTATTTACATTGTTATTTTTACAATGATTGACCCTCTGAAATATCATGTTTTTAAAATAAAAACCAAGACTTTATGCCCTCAGCCATTGCCTTGTCTCTGTTCTCTTTCCTATCCTAGTTGACACTGATAGTTCTGGAGTGTTTTTATCAGTGGTGCCCCAAGATCTGGCATAAGGAGCACAGTACTATCTTCTGCAGACTCCCTGCCAAACACACAGTGTGTCTCTTACTGGCTTGATTGTATCGTCCCTGATTTAGTTTCTGAATTTCTTTACTGTTGCATCACTTCTCGGGTGCTTATCCTGTTGACAGAGCCACTGTCCCTATCAGTTGCTAATGCAGATTTCAGCCTGGTGGTCCATTTGGCATAGATGTCATTGATGACTCCTTGTTCTGGTTTGTTATTGTTATCACCACCTTTTTAGAACCTGAGTCAGTGGGGTATGAAAAGAACCTGACCATTTATAGTTCCACAAACTTAGGTGACATCCATTGTCTGTCCTTACCCCTGTCTCTCTCCAGTCCATTCTCCTTCCCTAGCTTATCAATGTGTGGTCAGTGGCACATCCCTCTGAAGATGCTTCATGATCTATGTTTTCTTTTTGATGCTCCTTGAGTTCTGGTTCTGAGCTCAACTCCTGCACCATCTCATCTCCTGCTGTGTGTAGCCCACAGGAAAAGTTCAGTAACTATTAGAATTGATTGAAAGCTACAGTCAGATAAAGCCATTTCAGCTTGGAGAGGAAAAAAAAAACACCGAATCCTTCAGCGATGGGACGTAACTGGCACTTAGCACACAGTCAGAGTATCAGGAGACAATATGTGGCTCTGGCACTTTGTCCACCAACCAAGTTTAACTTGATCTTACTCTGGGACAAAATGGGATTTTTGTCTCAAGATGTTTTTCTAAGGATAATATCTCCATTTTCAGAATTTTGCCAGGGATTTATTGGAGATTCTAGTCATCATGTCTGTTTTATTATTTGAGGAGAAATTATCTTGTCATTTTTCAGCGTTTCCTCAGTGAATTCTGTTTTCCATCAAGATCTGAAAACAGATTTTTATTGAGCAAATATTTGACATTTATTAGTTTCCTGTGATCGCCTGATTAAATATTTGTATGTATTGCAAAATCAGTGCTAGTTAACAACCATCACCACATGTAATTATGGTGTGTGTGTGTGTGTGTGTGTGTGTGTGTGTGTGTGTATGAGAGAGAGAGAACTTTTAAGATGAACTCTTAGCTGCTTTCAAATGTGCATATATTATTAACTAAAGTTATCAGGATATAAATTACATGCTGGGTCTTTAGCATATATTTGAAGTTTATAGCTTTGAGCCCCTCTCATCCATTTCAGACCCCCACACCCTGTCAGCACCCCCCCACTACCTATTGTATACAGTGTGAACCTCAAGGGAGCAGATATCTTTTTGAGACAGTGTTTTTGTGTTTTAAATACCCAGAAGTGGAGTTGCTGAATGATATAGTAATTCTATTTCTTCTATGTTGTAGCAGCGTCTATATTGTTTTCCACAGTGACTGTATCAATTTTCATTTCCACAAATAGTGCACACCCAGCATTTATTTCTTGTCTTTGTGTTAACAGTGTTAACAGTTCTCCTGAAAGGTGGGAGTATGATGTCTCACTGGTTTGGGTTTGCATTTCCCTCGGGATATTAAGTACCTTCCCAGAAACCTGTTGGCCATCTCCGTCTCTACTTTGGAAAAATGTAGGAATTTGATGTAGAAAGAACCAGACATTAAGTGTTGAGCTTAATGTAATGAATATATACCCACGTTGATTCTCAGTGCACTCCTTAATCTTGCCGTGAACTGTTACTTCAACTACAAAAATTGAAAAGGAAGGACAAAATAAAATGGTGATTTTAGAATTAAAATTAAGGCATTTTTAGATTCTGTAGCCAAAGAAGGTAAAATTCATTTACTCTGGGTTTCTGAGTTGATGCATCTGTTTTGAGAGTCATTCTCTGGCAGCTCTTTTTATGTACAAGCCCATGAACAGAGTTAAACTCTCTTGAATGTTAAAGTCTGTGGTACCTGTCAGAATCAGGGGGAGAGGGAAAAAAAGGGGGGCAAGAGGAGGTCCCCAAGGCAGCCTATTAAAAGTGAAGATTTCCACAAGGAGGCCAATACCATTCCCTGTGTGCCAAAGCACCTGCCTTTGAAGAATAGCTGAGTGACAGGATGGTTCTATCTGAACGGAAATTGATTCAGAGCTCTTTCCCGAGAAAATAATGGTGAAGGATCTTAGGGACAATATAACAACAGGAAGAAGTCAGTAACTTTTAAAGTTTCTTTAGGAGAGTCAGACTATTAGACAGATCATGATACTTGATCTACTGGAGGTTATCAAAAATGCAGACTTCACTTTCATTTTGAAACTGAATGATGTCCTTGAACTGTATCCCTGGCAGAAATCACTGGTTGACATCATGTAGATCCCCAAGGTACAAGGGAACAGTTTCCTTCCCTCCTTTCCTATGTGCCTCCCTCCCTCCCACCCTTCCATCTTTTCTATGCCTGTTTTATTCACCACCCTGAGCGCAGGACCTAGTACACAGTCAGCTCATAAGAGGCATATATTAAGAGAGTGGTTGTCATATGAGACTGGCATAATGCACAATGGAACCACCATGCACATATTGCAGGTTGGAGGAAGTGGTCTGTATCCCATAGCCAGGTAGTGATTACTTGAGACACTCTTAAAGGTGGCTTCCCCGTGGACATGAGCTCAGGGATTTGAGTTTGGAAAGGGCAGTAATATGAACTATAGCAGCAGACCACCCATGAGGAATTCCCTACTTTTGCATTTCCATGTCTAGCTTTGAACTGAGTCCTAAAGGTTCAGCAAGGCTAATGATTTGCAAAAACTTTCCAATTCCTTTTTGAGCTCACACATTTCATTTCTCATTGAAATGTTTACTCTAAAATATGCTGCTGAGTAAGATGCAGGAATAATTTTACCTATTTGCCTGGCAATTTGAATCAGGGAATAAAAATAAGGTCACATTTACAGGAACAAATTTGTCTCTTTCTATGCAATGGTTGTATAAATAGCCACGGGTTCTTTTTAATTCTTTCCATTTAGTATATTGAATGTGATGCTGTAAGTCCTTGGATAAGGAGGTAGAGTACATTATTTTGCCCCAAGTCTGAATTGGCCACTGACCTCTGCTGGTGGGGTGTGTTCAGACACAAAAATCTTCTTTTCCCCTCTGCATTCTTTTCTGGCTAGGAAAAGAAAAGTCAGCAGTCTGTTAACATGTATGGAAACTTTACATGGTTCTAAGATCTATAGAATAATGCAGCAGACCAGAAATATTTACCCTGTGTTTAGGGACCTAGAGCATCAGGAGAAAAAAAGAGGTAGACATCACGTGAGAGACAAGAAGGTGACCTCAGACCTCATCCTTACTCTGAAGTAGACTCATAGTAAAATCAGGTCAAAAAATGGGCAAAAGCCACCAACCAGCAAGCCATAGGAAAAAGCCTTTTAAAATGAGGCTTCTGCCTCCCAGGTCCCCTCACCCACACGTAGCAGTTGCCAAAGTCACAAAGCAATTTAACAACAGGGTTTTAATAACAAGGGAAATGAACCAGGAAAACCAAAAGTCATTACTGCCACAAATGACCAGTTTCCCAGTCACCATTTTTAGTCCCACGAGTCCCAAAGACACATGTCCAAAATGGTGCCCGTTGCCCCTCCAAACCTGAGGCAGACACTCTGCCAAGTCCAGTCTTTCTCCAGCATCTTCTCTTTGCTTCTTCTCCAGTGTTCCATGCTGCTTCACTTCTTCGAGGCTCTTCAAATTTCTCCCACAATTGCTGAGGTGCAAATCAGCTTTCAAAATCCCTGGTCATCTCCAGGTACCAGTTCACTATGCTGCCTTGCTACGGTGCTACACTCTCCATATCAGCTACTCTTCTACCACTCACCATGACTCCTTGCTACCTCCAGCTCACTCTTCCAGGGGGCTTAGCCTGGCCAGACCACATGGGTCTCTCAGTTCGCCATTCCCCTCTCCTTCCTTTCCTTCTTCTTGTTCCTTCCTTTTATTTCCACCCTTTCTTCCGGCTTTCCATTTTCTCTTGTAGTTCTCTCAGACCCCACCCACCAGGGCATTGTGGCGCCTGTTCAGTTTTCAGCTGCGTCACTCACAACCCTGTATCAATAGAACATGTTTGCTGTTGAGCCTGGAACTGGATGACAGTCCCTCACCCCAGTTAGATCATAAGTAGGGGATCAGTGATTGATTCTCCCATTAGGAAAAGAGCAGAGGCTTAGGACATACTGATCCCTTCAGCCTCCAGGGCCCTCAAGGCCTCAACTCAAAACAATCTGCTTTCTTGAAGTAATGTTAATAGACTCCCCAGA
Source organism: Uropsilus gracilis (assembly GCA_004024945.1). Classification (NCBI taxonomy): domain Eukaryota; kingdom Metazoa; phylum Chordata; class Mammalia; order Eulipotyphla; family Talpidae; genus Uropsilus; species Uropsilus gracilis. The sequence continues at coordinate 112,631 of PVHY01002165.1, read as the reverse complement.
CCCCGGGGCCTTGAATGACCTCTAGTTTCCTCAGCAAGGTGACCAGAAGCCCTTTCTGAGCTTGTTCAGGAAATTTCTCTGACCCTTTCAGGGCACTGATGCCACAGAAGTCAGCAAACATGTTGTAAACTGGGTCTGGAGAAATGCCTGGCTCTTGGGACCTGTGTCTGCTGCACTGGGGGCTCCGGTCATTGCTTCTGTATGAAGAGACCAGGTGATGTCAGGATGCACTGCCCAGCCCATGTCTAAATAAATCCAGAGCTATTTTGCTCCACCGGAGACATTATACTGGAGACTATATGAGACCAATGAAGAAACTCCCAGCTGTGCTCACTCAGAGTGTGAGCTGGACCTCACAGTTGACTCTTGAGCAACACACCAGCAGAGGAAGGGGTGCATTTGGGCATCTGCACCCCAGACAGTGACCTTCCGCTAATCTCTGACTCAGCTGACCCAACCAGCATCCACCTCCGTTTCCGTTCATGCATGTGGACACTACGAGAAAAGGCTGTACCTGGCAGTGGGCCCAGCGTGCTGGTCAGGGACTCGCTGTCAGTGATGGGGCCTGAGTCCGGAATGGCTGGTTATGCGCAGGCCCCAACTCCTGGACCCCTACACTGGATGGGATCCGCCCTCTTCCCCAGTGGCTCTGGAGAAGGGTCACTCTACCTGTTCTCTCAGTCACCCTCCCCTCCATCTGTGCTCTGACTCAGGGTGGGGGGGGGTGTCAGGGCCTGAAGGGGCAGCTGAGCTACTGGCTACTGAAGACTGCAGCTATGTCCACCCTGTCCGGGCTCCCAACTCATGTAAAGACCCCTGCTACCCCTTCACTAGGACAACATGAGAGGGCCGATTAGGACAAAGTCAGAAGACATGTGATTTGAAAGCTGGAAGGACGTTGGAGAGTCTCATGTCACATTCTCAAGTGACAAAAGTGGCTCCTTGCCTGGAGTTCGGTCAGTGGCCGAGGGCCCCAACCATGATAGATCTGGAGCTGAGCCTCCACGTTCAGATGAAGGGCTCATTCCCATTTCTTTTTACCTGGTTTTCTTTCCCTTTTAAGATTTTCCGAAAGTAGAGGCTTTTGGAAAACGTCTCACTGGTGATATATGAGGAGTCTGGGGGATGCTGAATTCCCCTGGGAAATAATTTATAGGTGAAGGTGGAGAGATGCCCGCTGTTCCTTTCTGGGGGACCACTCGAGTTAAATAGGTCATTTGAGAAGTGCTGTGGAGGGCACGCCGTGGGGACCCCACCCTGGAGCTCAGCTGGTCTGTGTGAGGGATCCTAAAGCCCTCCCCACCACCCCCAACCACCCCCCAGCGTGACAGCTGCCTTCATGGAGGTATGGCTGGGTGTGGCAGGCAGCTGCCTAGAGGGCGCACAGCAAGCTTGCCCTGCGCATGCTCCATGGTGGATTCCCCATCCTCACAGCGCACAGAGGATGCTGGTGAGACTTGGGGCAGTGCTCCTCAGCCCGTGTCCAGATGCAGAGGCCCAGCTGGGGACCCCGAGGGCCTGAAGCCATGCCATTCTCTCCTGCTCTCAGCCTGTAACCAGCCCCCCTGCCATGCTTGGGAGACTGCAGAGCAGTCCGAGCTGTACCACAGAGAGGGGAGCCCCACTTTTTATTGCGTGGAAGATCCACAGGTTCCAACGGTGGGGAAGTAGGACTGTCACCTGCAGTCACTTGGGGGCATCATCAGAAAAGCTCTGCCTGACACAGAGCAGTTGCATGGAACCCAGAGAACACAGATATCCTCATCATCCAGCTCCAGGATGACTTCAAGCAGCTGCTGAAAAGCAGTGAAAACCGAACAAAATACGAGTGGAAAGAAACCAAAACCAGAAACGAAGTCCCGCGAGTTGGCACATCAGCAGGACCCGTATGTCGCACGTCTGCGGGACCCGGATGCGCAGGCGCCATCAGGGCAGCGGAGGCCTCACGGTGCAGGGGTCCTGGGAGGAGGCAGCCCCTTGCCTCTCCCCGAGCCACCAGACAGACTCAGGAATGGACTTTGAGAGGGACCCGTCTGCTGAGACGAGTGTGTGTCGGGCACATGAAAAAGGATCCTCAAGCTTTTTCTTTCTGGGCAGCTTATCTACCTCCACACTTTTATAACGCTGCTTCAAATCAGGAAAACAAGTCCTTGAAGAAAGTGACCGGTGCAGTGACAGTGCAGGTGCAGTGACAGCACAGGGTTGAGCAAAGAAAGGGATCCTACGACCAGGCAGCCTGGCCAGGCCATGTCCCTTCATGTTCAAGCCTCTAATAGGTACTAAGAAATGAATAAAAGGGACTTTAAAATAATGAAAAGCACCTTAAGGGTCTCACTTCCAGTCAGAAACCCAAGGAGAGACTCACATCAGTGACTGAAGGGAACATGACCTGGAGCTGGCTGGGATGACGCTTGCGTGTCCAGGTCCTGCTGATGTGTCAACTCGTGCGACTTCGTTTCTGGCTTCTTTCCATTCATATTTTGAATGGAAAATTCATCCATTCATATTTTGGTAGTTTTCACTGCTTTTCAGCAACTGCTTGAGGTCACCCTGGAGCTGGACAATAGGGCTATCTGTGTAAATAGGTTTATTTTCACATTAAAAATAAAAACAAAACACCAGAACCTACATGTGAATGAAGTCGTTGCTATTTGTCCTCCGTCTGACTTTGTTGGCTCAGTATAATCCCCTCCAGTTCCATGCAAATTGTTGCAATGGCAAGATTTCATCTTGCTACTTTTTTTTTTTTAACCCTGTATTCCATTGCCTGTATCTGCCACATCTTCATCCACTCCTCTGTGCTTGGTCTCCTGGCTGTTCCCGTAGCTTATCTGGTGTAAATAGCATCGCAATAAGCACAGGCGCGTGTCTGCCCTCTCCATCAGTGTTTGCAGCCATTGACCGGTACCTAGGAGTGGAATCGCTGAATCACATGTTACATCTATTTGTAATGTTTTGAGAAACCTCCATACAGTTTTCACTGATATGAAATAGAGTAAAATGAAGGGACAAACAAAAATAAAGCATGTCAAACCCTAGAAATCTAATTACAGAACTGAAACTAGAAACTGCCTTATAATATTCTGTTTTACATTGTCCACCTGTCTTTACAGATTGAATTTGATGTAGATACAGCGCATATAAATTTAATAAGGAATGTTTGAGTATTTTATGGCCCATGTATGTTTATTACGTGTTGGGAGCCGTGGGTGGGCTAAGAAGAAGGATGGAAGAGATTGATAACTGAGACAGAGGCAAAACTCAAATCACATATTGGGACTTGGTGAACATAAGCCAAGCCATTTATTTTAACTTTTAAGTCCCCTTATAGACTTTGGTAAAGGAATGATTACAATGAAGGAAAATCCCAGGATCCTGTGGTTTGTAACATGTGGGGTTGGAGAATAGGGGATACATTACCTAACAGGAAAAATACCTGTGGGGGTAAACACCTTTATCTTTCGAGGGTATGTCTTCAGTGGGACATTCCTAGGAGGTTAAGGAGCTGCTGTCACAGATAAGAGACTTGCCAGTAACCATCTCTTGTTTGCCAGACAAGAATAAAGGTGTCCTTTATCTAAGGCATACCTTCTTATCTATTTCAGCACCAACAATTATGTATTTTGTATAATGTATCCAATCCTCTTTTGTTCAAATGAACTAAGCATTAGACATAAAGAACATGGAGTCAGTTCCCCTTTTCCCCTCTGATATATTCCTATCACGTAGTACCTGCTCTTGCTTCTTTGATTCTAAGTAGTTCCATTCAGGCCTTGCAAGATGCTCTGGGCTCATCTCGCTTATTTCCAGCTTTCCTACTAGCATTTGCCATTTCTCTACAGAGCACTAGTTCCCTTTCTTGGAATATATAATTAGAGACCTAGATCTACATGCTATACTTGTTGTCACTGTCTCTGAGTCCTCTCTCTCAGCTGACAAAATAATGAAGTATCTGCACGTAGATGAGCACATAGATACCCATGGACAAATCTCAGAGAAACCCAAGTGCATTCTGATGTGTCTTGTTTTAGCTAGTGCCATGTGACTCATAGCAGCCTTTTTCCCTGTGCTTCTGCACCCACAGTGACTAGTTTCATCCTTCCCCCCCCATTCCCTTAAAGGTTCTGCTTTAGTGTACATGAACAGTGGTCTCAGAATTGTTAACTCATGTTCCTAGACTCAAGGGCATTGCTTATGTGTACTGCTTCCTGCCCACAGCTTACAAATTACACTCAATTTTTGAAACTGCTTAGGTTTGTACTTTCTTCTCCAAACCCTCTGTTTTATAAATTTGTAAAACAGATTTTTTTTTTTTTGTCACAATCTGCATTCCACTCTTGGTTTCTCTGAACCTCCTAAATGATGTTTTGTTTAATTTGCATACCTTGAAATTCACTCGTTCTCTTCCAAAACTCTCTGGGTTTTTATAAATGCATATGCCATTTGTATCATGCATACGCTATTACAGTATAATACGGAATAGTTTTATCACCTGTGCTCCATTTTTGTACCTCCCATATCCATAATTATTGTTCTCTCTACTTTCATATATGTCAAGACATGTAAAACTTACCTTTTGTAGTCTTTTAAAACTGACTTCTTTCACTTACTTGTACACATTTAAGAATCATCCTTGCTTTTACATGATTTACTGTCGGATCCTCTTTAAAATTGAATAATATGCCATTGCATGGATATACCACAGCTTGCATTCCCATTTGCCTTTTGGGAAACCTTGGGTGCACCTAGTCTTTGGCAATTATGAATAGGCCTGCAAACACAGGTGCACAAGTTTTTGTGTGGACATACAATTCCAAATCAATGCATAATCATTACATAGTGTGCTTGCTGAAGCAGATAGTAAGATCATATCTATCTTTGTGAGAAGTCACCAAACTGCCTCTGTAGTTTGTCATTTTGAAGTCCCCTCCTCCACCAGCAGTAAGGGAATGTATGGAGTTTTTATTGCCTGTATTTAGTATTGTCAGTATTTTAGCTTCTCAGCAGTTTGATGACTATGTAGTTGTAGATCATTGTTGTTTTAATTTGCTTTTTCCTCAGAGCAAATGCCACTAGGCATTTTTTCTTGTACTTCTTTTTCATTCATGTAGCTTCTTTAGTGAGCTATCTGTTCATATTTTTTCTTATTTTTTAATTGGACTGTTGGTTTTCTTACTGTTACATTTTAATAGTCTTTACATATTCGGAAAAAGTTCTTTAGCCATTATATGTTTTGCAAATATTTCCTTTCAGTCTGTGGCTTGTATTTTCATTCTCTTGACATTACTTCTGATAGCAGGGACATATTTAATATTCATAATAACTAACTTACAGTTTTCCCCCTGAGCATCAAGGCTTATCTTCCCCCTTTTATGGGTACAATTTCTTCTTTATTTTTTCAAATAGTTTTCTACGTAAGGTTTTCCCACCACCTTCTACCTTATCACCCGTGAACCATTTAATCTTTTGTGCTTGCTCCTTCCACCCTCAGCCCTCTCCTCCCCCTCTCACTGAGCATCAAGGTTTTGATGTCACACCCCAAAGTATGTCACTAGCTCTGTGGTTTTGTGAAGGTAACCCTGTGCCATGGGACTCTTGAATGCTCCCGCAACTGCAGAGGCAGGAAAAGACTCCAGACCAGTGAACAGATATTCACCATCTGCAGGTTGTCAGTGGCAGTTGGTCCCTTTCAGGGCATGGTAATTTCTTGCAGTAGCCAGTTCCTGGGAAGGTTTCCAAGTACAAGAGTAAGGGGCCATTGTTGGTGAGTTTATGAAAACAGTTGACCTGACTCTGAAAACCAAGAACTTTGCACCAATTCTTCAAACTGGTGCCAGAGTTTCAGCAGAGGGCTTGGGATAAGGAGCAGATCTCAGACCAGAGGGACCAAGGTCAAGAGCAGCTCAGATGCATCCAGAGCACTTGAAGTTCTTAGCTCCTTGAATTTCTCCTGCCCTTGGACAGGATTGAGTCTCAGATTTTAGAACAGATTTAAACCTGCAGTTAGGAGGAGAGGGAGTTCTTGCAACAGAAAACCTTGCAGAATATGTGGTTGGATGACACCCCCAGACCTCAGCAAGCCAGCCAGCAGAGGCTGCCTGCCTTTCAGGGTACTCTTTTCCTTTGGACCCACCATCTCAAGAGCCTGCTACACTTCCCTTCACTCCCAAAGGCTTTTCTATTTAAGTCTCTTTTTGTATAAGGAATAACATCCCTTGTTCCTTTATCTTGAAGTTCCCACTCTTCTGGAAGAGTTAGAAGAATCGCACAGGACAATGTGCCCCAGATCTAAATATTGTGTGAAGTTATTTATGCTGATTTGTAGCTGCATCAATGAAGGATTATTTGTTCATTTGTTGCCTGAAGGATCATTGGTCAGGCATCAATGTTGGTGCTATGAACTGTGTCAGGGTGGGAGTAACTCTGTGAGACAAATGTATGGTTCCTGCCCTCAAGTGACTCACCCAGTTTGATAAAGCTAGGGCTAACCTTAGGGCATGGAGAAATGACATGGGCACCCTACCTGTGGGTCAGCATAGAGGCATGGACTCAGTTCTGAGGGTCCTTTTATGCCATGTTAAGAGTTTTATTTTTTTGTAAAGCTTCAAGATGGAAAGCAGTTACTTTGGTTTGAAAATGTTACTCTGGCTGCATCATTGAGAAGAGGTCAAAGGTAGACAAACATTGGTTTAGGGACATCAACAGACAACACAGTGCAGTAGAAGGTGAGAAAATTGGGCTCAGCTGGTACTACTGGAAATAGATGTCGAAAATGCTTTTCAAACATCCTTGTGTTAATTCAGCGGGTCTTGCCTTGCCTGATCTTGTCTGGTTTGGGTCTCTGAATAGAGGTGAGATCTTGGTCCTGCATCAAACAGTGCAGGGAGAGGCCCATTCACTTTAGCAGAGGTCATGTGTTTAGAATGAGCTCTGTGGATCCCGAGAGGCGTTTGAAATGTCCAGAAGAGAAAGTTAACACTTACAGGGGTCTAAAACTCGGAGTACTGTTTTAGGCTGTAGGTCATTCCGACAGCACTTAACCTGGGTGCTGTTATCCAGGAAATGGCAGAGAATGGGGTGTACTGGGAAATAAGACAGAGAAACAAAAGAACTAGCATGCCACATACGCTTAATGAAGGCTTCAGTCACTGGGGCTTTGGCAAAAACACATTGATCTAATTTGATTTTTTTAACCAATATTTATGGTGACTTTGGGCTAGAGCATTCCTCTCAGGATAGTCTAATAAGAATATAAATGGAAAAAAGCAGTTCCTCTCAAAAGACTGTAAATTTAAAGAGTGTTTTTTTTTTATATTGTAAACCTAATTAAAGGCTGCAAATGCAAATAAGTATGTGGGTGGAGAAACCAAAAAGTATCTATATTAAATTGTGTTTCATTTTCCAGACTGAATTAAAGTAATTTCAGAAAAGATGAATAACTTCAATGTTGCACAGGGGAGCAAGGGCATATTACTTTCCAGTGTGTCTGTCCATGGAAGCAGTATCTCTCCCATTCCTGTTAATTCAGAGGAAAGAAAAAACCCTCCTGCTGGATACTTTTTTATACCCAGAAACTTGACACGCAGAAATGAACTGGGCTGCCTACCTGAGGTCCAAATTGCTCTATGCCCTTTCTGCAGTGCTGAGATCAGATGCGCTCCCTAGAGACACAGGAAGAGCCCATACTCCGAGCACACACAGTCTCCTAGAATCACTGAGGACATGTCTCCTTAGAGATAGTTTAAACCTTGAAAAGCATTTGGCTCCCTGATTTAAAGATCTCTAAAGAGGTCCATTTTATTGCCCTTACTCAGGAGATTTCCAATTATCCGATCTACTGGAAGTGTTTTCTTGTGTCTTGTCCTAGCATTGTTGCAGTTGAAGGCAAGAATTCTCAGAATGAGGATAGTTGCCTGGAAGCTTTTATGTAATACTCTTTTATGAAAGTGAGGAGATGAATGACGTTAGCCTTGTTGTCCCAGGGGGAAAAAGTCACCAGTCACCAAAAGGAGTGGTGTGTGATTACGTTCTTACACGGAGAAGTAGACGTTACAAAGACAATGTGTTCGTGACAACCCACACTAGGAAACAGTTGCAGCCAACTCGCCCTTTTTCAGAAATTGCATTTTCCAAAGAATTAACGCATATGTTTTTGTTCTGGTTTCTTATAGAGTAGAAGTAGATCTTTATAAAGAAGGTGTTTGTGTGGATGTAGATCTTTAGAAGGCTGGTTTTTTTTTGGGGGGGGGAATTAAATGGAGGAGTGTGCGTTCTGTCTGTTGATCTGTGGAATTCATTTGCTCATTTAACAAATGTCTGTATGGTCTCTAGCAGTGCCAGGCACCATTAAAGTGTGTACAATACAAGTGTGAAAAGGACTGTGAAGGAAACAGGTAGTGTATGGGTGATGGTGAATTTGGAAACAACATTTTTCCTTTTTAAGCAAGTTGTCCTCAGTGTGACTGGGCTTAACTCAAACAACATTCATGAAGTGTTCACTTACACCAAGCTCTCACCGAACTTTAAGTTCTGGCTTGGAAGAAGCCTTAACACAGATTGTGACATGACAAGTAAGGCCATCATGAGACTTTGTAAGGCAACAAGCTTGATGGCTGAATGAGAGACTAGAATTCTGAGCAACTGTTTGTTCATTTATGCCATCTCCCCCCCTTCACAGTGTTAGTTGATAGAATATCCATCACATAAGCATAATTTGGTGCCTGCCTCTATCAGCTAGTTGAATCTCTGTGGTAGGATCATGAACAGGAATTCTAACCTATTCCCTCATTCTGGGAATCTCTACTCTGAGGCAGTTTAGACCTGGCTTTCGTTAATTTCACTAAGCCTAGGCTGATTTGTATCATTAAGTTTACTAAATATACACTGCTAAGAAGCAAAATGTGGACAATAGTTGAGATGTTCCAGGAGACTTCCAGCTTCCTAATTTATACAAATAATCTTCATTCGCCTGCCTTTTAAACCTCACAGGAAATACTCAATCATGGTTTATGGAAGGACTGAAGTTGCTCTGGAAAAATCAGATTCTTTTTCTAACTAAAGTTGGGACATGAACTTCCAAAGTTCTCCTGCCATCTTCTTTGAATCCTGATGGGCTCTTTGTCACTTGAGAAATCACCCTTCTGAACAACTTGAGAGATGCTGGCATGTTGAGGGGAAATAGTTGTGATTAGAAGGGAAAAAGAGGTTATAGTAGGCATGCTTTGGATATCACCTCACTGAAGAGTATGCTCTCTTAGTGTTTGAGTCGAGATTAATGAGCAATGTTATCCCCAGTTTATGCTAATATAAGTCACATATATTTAATATATCTACCCTATATATAAATTATATATATATATATCTCCCTAGTATATGCTAGTATAACTCTTGGGAGTGACTTCTTGACCCTGCTGAAAGTGAGCATCTATCTGATGGATCCTTTGCCAGCTGGGACTGGGATATGGAGCATGTAGCAGAAGTTTCCGTGAGAGCAGGGCTTAAACAGCACACCTTTGGGGCTTACCCAGAGTCAAAGTGGAGAATGCAGGGCTTGAGAGGGAGGAAAAAGAAATTAGAGAATAGACGATCTGAGAGATGGACAATCTGATTCACTCTGGTTCCTTACAGGTAAAGTGATATTGAAATACCCACCCAGGAGTCAAGATCAAAACTCCCCCCAAAACCAAACTCACCCACATCACCAAGCATGAAGATGCAGAGAAATGATCATCATCATTAAGCCAGAGGACAGTTCCAGAAGAAGAGAGAATGAATGCAGGAAAACAAATCACTAGCTATCCTTAGCAGCAAGAGAGGACAAGGGGGAAGGTTTCCAACAGTTGGGGGGGTTTCCGATTTTCTGACAAAGGGGAGCTATAACTTCCATGAGGACTCACTGTAGAATTTGGATTATTTTTTGGTAGAATTTTTCTTTAAGGATAAAGTAAACTATTGTTTTCTTTATCTATTAGTCTTGATTTTGTGATCTTTAGACCAGAATTAGGTTGATGTTTGACTCATACAGTGTGTGAGGAAGGGGTTCCCCAAGAATTGAATTATCTTCAAAGAGAGTTGCCATTTACCCATTTAAATTTACCCATTTATTCTCTGATACTTACTGCCCAATTAAGTAAACACTGTAGGAGGCAGTTTAGGATACCTGTTACTTCTTGGGAATATTGGTAATGACTTTAAGCACATTTTTCAGGCACATGTTAAAACCGAAAAGAATGTAATATAATTCCAATTTACAGGTGGCACTTATCTGGCTGTTTTGAGTTTGGTAAATGTCTGCATGAATATCATCCATTTTTTATTCTTTGACAAGTTATAGGAGACTCCAGTTTTTGAATGGCTCTCGGTTAATGTATGCTGTGTAAAGAATTATTCTTGGATTGTTCTTGAACGTATCCTCATCTTTTGCTTCTCTGGACAATTACTCACCAGGTTGCTTGAGTCTTTATAAAATTGCCATCCCCTTTCCCCGAGTATGGGGGTCACATGGAAGTGAGGCAAGCAGCACTGGCCTGTTCATGGTTTGTGTAGACTTCTCTACTTCCGAGAAGGCTAGGAGGATTCTGTGACCTTCACGGTGGGAGGCATTGGCCATAGAAACAGTAGAATACATAAAAAAAACAGTCAACAACAAGTGCTGGCATGACTGTGGAGAGAAGGAACACTCTTATACTGCTGGTGGGAATATAAACTTGTCCAGCCACTATGGAAAGCTGTGTGGGGACCCTCAAACTAATGAAAATGGAACTACCATTCGATCCAGAAATCCCACTTCTGGAAATCTATCCAAAGGAGACCTCAGTACTTATACAAAGAGATACCTGTACTTGGATGTGCACTGCAGCACTATTTATAATTGCAAGGACATGGAAACAACCCAAATGTCCCAAGACAGATGAATGGCTAACAAGGATGTGGTCTATATACATAATGGAATATTACACATCAATTAAAAATGGCACCTTTGACGAATTTATGATAACTTGGATGGACCTAGAAGAAATCATTTTAGCAGAAACAAGTCAGAAAGAAAAAGACAGAAACCAAACAGTTTCACTAATATATGGGATATAGGAAAACAAGCAAAAGACCAGGAAGATAAGTCCAAACAAGTGAACAACCAAACTAAAGTACACAACTCGGGATGGGGGGGTGATGGAAGGGAATGGACAGGGAGGGGAGGTGGTGGGTGATCCCCACGGCAAACAAAGATGTGAGATATATATGTACATATATATATATATACATTCATTTATATACATATAAATGAACTATTTAAAAAAAAGAAACAGTGGAATAGAGAGCACAGACACAGCCAGGAGGGAGATTTAACTTCTGGTTTTTTTTATTTTTTTATTTTTTAAAATTTATTTATATATAGATTTCACAACATTGTAATCTCAAGGATTTGCTCCCCCCCCACCCTCCCTCCCTCCCCCCCCTTTCCCTCCTGCTCATAGTTGTGCGCTTCATTTTGGTGCTTAGCTTGTTTTGACTTTCCTCAAGGCTTTTGTTTATTTTCTTCACTATATCCCATACATTAGCGAAGTGTGAGCGAGGCACGACTAAGCATGCTGGAAAAGCTTCCTTTAAAGTAGTCCTGCGGCCGTGCCCTGGGACCCCCCTGGACATGCTCTGACCTCATTTTTGCACGTACCCGGAGTGGCAACCCTGAGTGTGACTAACTAGCCTTAGGAGCAATTTCGAGCCAGACTTCACAGGGTGGCTTCTACCAGGTCCATTCTCCTGCCTGAGCCACTCAGGCTACCCTGGCACCCCTCTGTGTGCTGGTGGCTACAGAGCTGTACAACTCTGTCTCTGCCATGGAAGACTCACCTCTGCAGTGCCAGAATGCTCTTGGGTAATGATATCTGCCTGGGACACGACTGGAGAGCAACGAAGTGCCAAAGCCTGTCGTGACGTGTGTGGGGCAGTCAGAAAGAACGTGTGGAAACAGGCACCCAGACAGATAAAACTGAGGGACTGAGGAAATGCAGTTTCATGGGTCCTGCAAGGTAGAGGGCATGCCGAGGAAGGTCATTGAGACAAGGTGCAGGTGGTTTCTGGGTGGGAAATGCCGTAGCTGATGTTCCTCCTGTCCTCAGCCATCCAAGTCTCCCTGCCACGTGTCTGACACACACTCCCTCCTGTCACCGCCTCGGCTCAAGGCAGTGAGCAGTCTCCCTCAGAGTCCCAGAGCCAGTCCATGGCTGGTACACATCAGACAGAGGTGTCTACAGAAAGGATGAGAGGCTGGTCTTGCTGTTATCAAAGGTGTGTGTTGCACAGAGCTGCTCTGTGCCCAGAGCCTTTGACTCGACTGTGGGACTGGAGAGCCGTCTGCTCTGTGCTCTTGAAGGTGAAAGGTAAATCTTTGACTTCAGACTTCCCAGTGCCGCGGCGAGCTGTGTGGACACCCCCCTCATGCACACCCAGGCCAGACTGTGCGTTCTGTCAAGCTGCTGCACACACCGGTGCAACCTCAGCCTTGGTGTGTCAGCGCGGCTCCTGGGCGGCAAACGCTCTATCCAGATGCACGTCCTGTGCGGTGCTGTTGGGGTCAGGAAGCTCTTGATTTTTTTTTCTTAATAAATCCCCAAATATTATGGAAATGTACCTGTTTTCTGAGGTTTCATTCCATGATACTTAAGTTCATTTTTCATGTGGGAAATGAGCCTCAGGCTTCAGCGTGATGAATCGCTTCCTCCTGTCTGACGGCCGCGGAGGAAGTTAATTTAGTGCCGCTGTAGTCTTGCTTGGCTCCCATTTGAGGCTGGTCCTGCTGTGATGAATGGGATTACGTTGGCGGCATCACATCTGCCTGTTTGTTTGTTCCCTCCCCAGGGTAAGTGGCCAGACGTTTTGTCTGGCTCTTGAGACAAGCGTTGCCTGTTCAGGCTGTGAGCACCTTGGGTACCATCTCTCTATGGGTGTTGGCTGGAGCTGGGGAACCCATGGAATGGGACGGTGGTTTGTTTGAAAAATAGTGATTGTTCATCAGTGTCTTGTCCTGTGCTGAGGAATTCAAGGCTGCTGCCCTGGAAGCACCAGAAGCTCCTTTATACTCGGGAACCTACTTGGTGGTCGTGAGCGAGCGTAGGTGGAAGTGAATTGGCCAATGACTGATAACCTGACTTGACTTTGGTATTGTCAGTGTGACCAGATGCTAGTCATTTCCCATAATTGTTTCAGATCGCGAAAGGGTTTGCCATATGTGGCATGTCAAGAAAGACTTGAGTAAAATGAGTATAACTTCATGCAAACTAGGAACTTAGTCACCGGAATGTGCGTACCATGTGTTCTGAACTCAGCACAGTTAGATGTGGGAGCAGCTGTGTCTGGGAGCAGCTGGACCTCTGTCCTGCCTCATGCCTTGGGGTGTCCCACACTGTCCTAGAATGTCCTCAGTCCTCCTCTGGTGCTTGGAACTGCTCCAGCAGGCTGTGAGGTTAGCATGCCCATGCCTGATGGGGAACAAGTGGACCCTCATTTTCTTCCCACCTGTTCATGGGGTATTCGCAGCTCCCAATTTCACACTGACCGGGTATCCTGAGCATGATGGAACTCACAACAAGACTTCATGACTGGGCTCAGGTGTCTGAGCCTGATTCTAGCAGGGCATTGCTGAGCTGGTCACCGCTGCCTGCCAGTACAGTATTGCTGTTCTGCTCGATCTCTCTCCAGAGTAGATAGGCAGCATCACTTGTTGGACAGAAGACAAGTTCAGCATCTTGGGTTCTTGTGAGTAACCACTCTCCCTGGGGATTGAGCCATATCCAGAGGCCTGTGGTTTGGCTCTTGCTGACTCACCATCAGCACCCAGAGTGAACACTGTCTTCCTCCCAGAGGCTCGCCATCAAAGGCTGGACTGTCCCCAGGGTGACTGTGTGTGTTCACTTGGGGACTTCAGGGCTGTTACTCTGTGGTGCCAGTAGCTCCTTCCCACACATGTGCTCACTCCATTAGTGGGGTGATTTCATGCTCTCCCAGATGCTGAACAGGGCAGAGACAGTCTATGTCTTCATGAGGATGCTTCTTATATCCTCCATCCTGGCAGCAGTGTCTCTGAAAGGTGAGGTCAACCTCATATTGTCCAAATTCTCTGATTATGGCTTAAAGCTTCACAGACAACATGAAGTTGGAGGATGCACCCATTGGTATTTGTACTGTATTGTTCTGTGCAGTCAAGTTAATAGGCTTGGAAAACAGGTTCTCCTTTGCATCTTCCTGCTTCCTTTGTGGAAGACTTGCATTTGAGGACACTGTCAAGTGAATGACAGTAAAAACTTCAGAGACAGTCCTGGGAAGCCAGTGTTACAAGAAGCTTGATGGATGAGGTAGTGTGAGGAGTAATGCCATCATCGCCATTAAATCAATGGAATTAGGAACCAGCAGAGCCAGGAAAACCCTAGCATTCAATCTGATTGGGTTTTGAAGAGCCTTACCTCTGAGTAATAAGAGCCTGCTGCTTTTTGCTCAACGTGAGCGATATGAAATTAGCCAGGAAGATTGCACTGGATGGGAAAGAACATGGATTGATGACTCCTGGACCTGACAGGAAGAACAGGTACCCGCACATTTAAAAAGAAACTTCACAGGCACAGATAGGAAAATAAATCAATACCGTGCATCTCTACACATTATTCTGTGTCTTTGAAAAACCGCTAGCACTGACATGAGCCCATGGATTCTGTATTCCATTTGATAAATTAAACTGCTCATCCTAGACAAAGGCACCTGGAAATTATTTGCCATGGGCTCCTCATCCCTCAGAATGACCCTGTCAGGGAGGGTCTTTAGTAGCTCTGTTTGACCCCTATAAATAAGGTGGCTGCGCGCCATGTTTGAGAGGCTTTGTGTTGCCCTGACTCAGTGGAATTTGCTCTCTGCTGTAAACAGGAGGGAATGTGAAGATCCTAGCTTTGCAGCCCAGAGAGAGAGAGACAGATGGAGAAATGGAGGGATGTGCAAGGGGAGGGAGCCTGCTAGGTTGAGACACAGTATCAGCCCTGGAGTGAGAAGCTCCTGGAACAGGTGCTAGTGGAGAGCACTGATATTGCCGTTGAAGTCCCTGTATTTACAGCATGTGCCATGTGTCTCTGGAGCCACAGGGCGTTAGCGTTTTCTGCCACGACTAAGAGGTTCTGGAGCAGGCCCACGCCTGGAGGATGCTGGCCAGGTGTGAGGACTGTGAGAATCTGGGCGCCCTGTAAACCAGGCAGCATTGCCCATCGCTGTGGAGTGTTTTGATTCTGGCCAGGGATCTGTGAGACCGTGAATTCACTGTGATTTTCCAAAAGATTAGCAGCAGCTCACGTGCAAGCCCTTGCTGTTGTGACTGTTTTTCCTCTCTGCTGGGAGAGCTACATGGATGTACAGCAGACCTCCGGCTCCTGGAGGGTGCTCTCCTGGTACTTCCTGTCAGATGAGCTAAAAAGGTCCTTCCTGTCTTCTTCAGCCTTTTCCTTAAAGCCTCGGCTGGTGAAGTTCCTTGCCCTTGTTGTGTTGAAATCGTGTCAAAAGGGGCAAAAGCCTCCTACCAGGAAGCCACAGGGAGAAAGTGGTATTTTAAAAATGCAGCTTCCTCTGCCCAGCTTCTTACGAGATTTGCATCACCTGTGCATGGCAGTTGCCAGTCAAATACAATTTAAACAACAGGGTTTTATTTACAAGGAAAATTAACCAGAAAAATGGTAAAGTACTTAATGCTGCAAGTGGCCAGTTATTTTACCTTTCAGTCTGAAGGTCCCCAAAACATGTCCAAGATGGTGCCCCTATTCTGAGGCAGGCAAAGTCGAGTCTTTCTCCAGCATCTTCTCTTTGCTTCTCTCTCCAGCGTTCTGAGCTGTGGCTTCTCCAAGGTTCTTCAAACTTTCCCAGCAGATGCTGATGCAAACTCAGCTTTCCAAATATGCTTCCTTCTGTGGCTCCACTCACTTCCTTTACCAGGCCCACCTTCGGCGGCTTCTGGCCAAATTCACCAGGTCTGCCCTCAGCAGCCCCTGGTCACCCCTGGCCTGCCATTCTAGATCTGATTCCACACTGGCTACTTCTCGGCTGGCCACTCTCCCACCTTGACTTTGCCACCACCAGCTCACTCTTCCATGGAGCTTCCCTGATCAGGCCACTTGGGCCTGTTCTATCAGTTCATCATTCTTGTCTCCTCCCTCCTCTTGCTTCAATTGTCCCTTTTATTCACCCTTTTCCCACTTCATGCTTCTTGTGGGTCTTTCCTCAGACCCCACACACCAGGGCATTTTGGTGCCCATACAATTTTCAACCGCCTTACTACCCTGTATCAGCATTTCCTCAAGACAATGTGCTCCTACTTCCATTTTGAATAAATGCATGGTCAACCCCTCATTAACTGTCAGCGAGCTGCTCCAGTTTCGTTTTTGCCCATACTAGGTCTGGTCAGCCTGACTGCTGCTTCTGCTCATCTGATCCCTAACTGCTTTATCCCAAAGTTTTTGCAGGTCCTTCCCAAGTTTTTGCAATAAAATTGTCCTCTTTCATCGAAAAGTCTGTATCTCCACCATCAAGGTGTCACCGCTGCTTCTGACTTGTTATAGTCACAAAAATACATATTACAGGCATATATTTTATTGGATTCACTCATTTTCATGTCGAGTTATCATATAAGATGTGCATCATAAAGCAGACAGTATTGTGACCTTCAAAACTAGATTGAAATGACCAAATGGGTAACTTCAAAATGTTAGCTGCCAGTCAAGTCAAAGGAGAAATAATTGAATGTTGTCCCTAATGAAGATGGATGGAAAAACCCTCAACAGAATCTTAGTAATTTGAACCCAATAATATATTCATCATTTCTTTAGCAATCAAGATGGCAGAGGTTCTAAGATTGACTATATTTTGGGTAAAAATAAGAACATTCATATCAAAAATTATAAAGATCATATAATACAGTATTTACTTTCATGAACCTTCCCTGTGCTATGTAGGGTCTTGTCTATGTAGTCAAATACTTGTGTATTTAATTTTCAGAAACAAAAGTGTGTTCTTTATATTGATCAGTCAGCACATCTTTCACCTCACAGTATGTCATAAATTTTGCTTTATTTCAGGTTAATAGCTGCTTACCTGAACCATGCACAATTAAATGAGAAGGAAATTAAAATAGCACTTTCCCTTGTGTATCTGGATTAGACCAGATTGTTTTTCATATGCTTCAACCAAAGCAACATATTTTAATAGATCAAATATAGAAACATGCAAAGCATTTGTATTCTATTAAGCTAGACATGAGAGAGCTCAGAACAAGGTCATCCGTCTCATTTTTTTAAACAAAATCATGTCTTTTCTCATATATACTATTTGCCTTCACATGAAACGGTTTTCTTAAAAATCATTAAATGCATATTTAAAATATTTCTTTGCTTTTGTTTCCCATATGGTGACTATAGCATGGTATGGTATGGTAAATATATAATGTGTGGACAAAGTCTGTCTTTGGGTCCACAATAATTGTTAAAATTATAAAACATTCAGAGACTAAAATTTGCAGATTCAGATTCAATCATGCTGAATGAGATTTCTTTTCAGGTAACCAAACTGTGGTCACTTTGTTGGCAAATAAGCTTGGTTTGCCTATGTCTACACAGCCAACTCCTAGTAATTAGCTGGGTGCACTGTGTATACTTGCTTGAGACACTCAGTGGGTCTTATTGTGTTAGGGGCTTTTTGTATTTTCTGTACCCCCATATGTACCTGTTTTGGGCTAATTAATTCAGAAAAATACTTCCCTATAAAATTGATGTCAAGATATGGAAAAGTTATTCCTAGAAGATGCTATGAGTAATTTGTCCCAATTAAATCACCATCTTATAAAACTGCAGGTCACATTTTACCACCTAAACTTCAACTAGGAATTCCTAGTCTGCTAGCAATGTAAGTTTCTCATTTGATAGTAGCAAGCAAATTGACTCAACACATGAAAAAATGTAACCATAGCTCAAATTCTGCCAACTGAGGTTGACTTATAAGTATTTTGAAATTAGAATTTGCTTGCATTCTTTTTTTCCCTGTGATGATGTATGGCTGTTGAAAAATCAATGTCAAATATTTTATCAATTGCCGGCTATGGGTTACGGAATATACAGGTTACTCTTTTGCAAACTGTTACTGCCATTCCAAACTTTTAAAAGTAAGTATCATTGGAAAATGTGGGTGTAAAACATATTTCTAGATTCCTCCTAAAATTAGTTGTGAAAAAACTGATATTTTTTTCTTTTTTGGCTCTCTTTTAATGAAGATTGAAATCAAAGAGCTTAAAGGAGTTAGAGTTGATCTTGTCATTTATTTTTTTTTTCATTTTGAAAACTAAGAGATGAAATAGTAACAGCTCTAGGACAAAACTCAGGTACCACTCACCCCCCTACTTTTACTTACAATGTTTTCACTAGGCTAACCTGCTCCCCTGTATCTGCCTTCCCACAGGAGGTCAGGAAAGAGGCTTGGGATGAGGAGAATTTCGTGAGAAAGTCACTAACTTTCTTGTAGGTGCTTATCTACTCTCATCCTCCGAAACAGTGTCCATTGCTATAAAGACTGTGAAAGAGAGGTATCCAGGAAAACAATTGGACACCTTCTCCCCAAAATAACTTAATGTTTTCACTTCTCTGCTAGTGGTAAAGTCTTCCTTGTCACTAATTCTTCCAGTCAGCAGCAGCAGACACAAACAGGGAGTCTGAAGGAAGGTGAAAGATGTACTTTCAATCTATCACCTGGGTGTCTAGCTTTAGAATTGTAGGAGTCTCTAGAAAAATCAATTCTTGACATATTATGGGATATGCTCTCTATCATATTTCTCAGTTAAGACAGGGACTGAAAATACTGTTTGTGTTCACTCAATGTTAGCACCGTATCTTTATAGACAAAAACAAGGAAATTAAACTGTTCTTGTTCTGCAAGGGGTAAGATAGTACCAGATAAATTATATTATTTTTACTCATGTGGGGCTAATCCTTAATTTTTTGTTGATGCAGTTCTTCTTAAATATATATATATATATATATATAAAGATATTAAAACCAGAATGTCAGAACTGAGGTAACAGATGAGAATAAAGCTTGAAACAGGAGTAAAACTGTCTCTGTCATAGCTCTAATTACCGTTTTGTTTCTGCTACATTAATTTAGATTCAGACTGCTGTAGGGGAAATGCCACCTATTTTTTTTGAAGTGATATTTTAGGATTTAAAAATGTTAATAAGCTCATGAAAATATTTGGATAGCACCTTTTCATTTCAGTAAATGATACCAAAAATTCTTTTATCTGAACACCACATAGTTCTTGAAACTATTGCTTTGATAATTTTTCCATTTTTCCCATAGCCCCAGCCCACTTAGTGCATGCCCTGACCTCCCAGTGGGTGTGGTTTGCATGTGTAAGGTTTTGTTGGGCCAGGAGGCATGTTTCAAGGACACTCTGTTGACTGTGGCTTGGCCGTGGGGCTGCAGTCTGCTTACACATGTGATGCATGACATTGCAGCTGCTTCCACGGTGGCCGTCATGCTCCTTGCAAGACAGACTGGTTTCTCACCCATGAGAGAGCATAGCCTGCTGTGGAAAGAAAGACATGGTCAAACATGAGGGCTTGGGGGAAGGCCCCGCCGGTAGAGAGCTGGAGAATGAGTAGGAGTTATTCACACAGAGAGTGGAGACATGTCCTCCTAAGGGAAGGCAGGATGAAAAAATGACTTGTATGCATGACTCATATGAGGAAATGGGGGATTAGTGGCTCAGATATTGAGAGTGTGTCAGGGTGAGAATCAGGAAAAGTTCAGTGGTTGGCTAAGGGTGATACACAGGGGAGATGGTGTTGGCCTGGTGCTGATATAGGGTGGAAGAGAAATAGACTAGAAGTGAGTTTGTGCTGAGAGTTTGAGAAATTTGGGGAGTAAGAATGCCACAGTCAAGAATAGAACACTTGGAAGGCAGCTGGGCAGAGAAGTATCATTCCCTGATGTTAAAAACCTTGAGAACTAGATCCCAGAGGATGGTCCAGCTACTTTGATGTGACTGAGGAGCTCAGGATTTGCTCAGTCAGCCCGTATCTAGATATATCTCCCCAGGGCTGACATACATATATATATATATATATAATAAGAGTCAGTAGCTTTTAGGTGACACGGCAGGCATAATCCACTGGCCCCATTGGGTGCCTCTCACAACCCCCTCCTCCCTGTTCTCATTCTAACAGACTGACCTCTGTGGACAAACTGACCCATAGCTCTGCCTTCTGACCTCAGGTCAGGTTCTTCCCATAAGAGCCCTTGTCAGGAATTGAGAAGGGCCCAAGAATTTTGGCTACCTGAAGCACATGTATTAGCTCACTCCAAAAGCCAGCCTGCGATGCACTCGTGTTCAGAGGCAAAGAACGGGACTGCAGCAAGCACAGTGGCGAGAGCATCGGGATCCTGTTATGTCCACCTCCCAACACTGGTGTCTCCAGGGCAGTGTGAAAAAGACCAGGTACAAAGCACCTCACAGGAGAAAGGACCTGTGCTTTTGGAACCTGAGTCTTTTATAATAGGCAGAAAGCATGCCTACCCTGGCCTTGCAGGGAACATACTCTTTATTTTCCACAACTGCATAACAGCATCTTTGAAAAAGGAAGTGTGGAACAGGGCAGTCAGTGCCTCTGCTCTAGATAAGCAGAAATGTGAAAATCCGATGTTTTCTCCCAACAGTTCCTAGGACGAGATCAATGGGGGTGAGGGAAGTGAGGTCATATGCATCCATTTATCTTTGGTGGATTGCTCAGGTCTGTTAGTGCTCCTCAGGGAAAAGTCACTGATTCTCTGGGGGTGGTGACCACCTCTACCCAGCCCCTACAAAGTTCTAGCCATCATTCTCCCAGTTCCCTTGAGTCAGGTAATGGTATCACTCCAGACCCAGTACTGCAGTCGCTTTGAAATTCCCTGGTAGCTTATCCACTTGCTTGTAAATAACTTCTTGATCAAGAAATCCTTCATGATCTGCACCGATTAGAACGTGCCATTTGCTTATTGCTGGGATCCTGGATAGCTACCAGGATCACCAAGTCACGGGAGGAGGAAGTAAGGCGGAGACAACGAAGAGTAAGACAAAAAGAGAGCAGGGGAGGTCTCTGAGGCATGCCCATGGAATAGCAGGTGCAGGAAAGTTCAGACTGACCACAGAGGAGATTTCCATTATGCACAACAGCATCCAGATGTGATAATAGAGCTTTCCCCTGGACAGGTTTGGCACAGAAGCTGTTCTAGATGGGAGGTGTGTTGTACAGTCACCTAGGGAGAGTCAACAAGATGGAAGACCAACGCCTCTGGGTTGATTTTGATAACCCCCCAAAAGGCCCAGAAACCTGGTTTTACTAGGTTACTACAAGGGCCTCCATCTCCAAAATGCTGGAAATGCCAGTTACTTCCAGTGAGAAATGTCATCCAGGTACACCATGTAACTTGACGTGCGCTTCAGGTTTTCTGAGTCATTGAACGTTGCTTTTTGGGGTGGCTTGTTAAGGCGCTTTCTGAGTGAGGCTCCTGTGAGTAGATCATCCATCTCAGCCTGTCCTACTCTCCTTTGAGTGCGGTCACTGCAGCTGCTCTCACAGACACTGGCCTCTTTAGTTGGACTGCAGCAGTCTGGCCCACTACGGCAAGCCCCTCACTCACCCTGCATCCGGCAGCAGAGACATTGGCACCAGGACATGCTTTTGCATGTTATGTTCTTGGCCATTTCTGCTCCCTCCATCTGTCCTCTCTCCTTCCACCAAGGCCTTGAGGAGTGTGCTTCCTTTTGCCTTCCCTGGTATCTTGGCAGCCTGTGTGGGTGAGGCAGGAAAGCGGGATGTGTGTTCTCTGATACACACACCTGTGTGAGAGTGAGAGAGGAAGAGAGCTGCCAACTGCCTTAGAAACGACTCTGCAAATGTAAATGGTCAGTGAATTGTTCTTATTAGTGCTGGGAGACATGGCCTCTTTCTGCCACCGGGATATCAACTAGCAGTGGCAATTTTTCTTATTTTTAATATGCTTCACTTTAGTCACAGCTGCAGAATATTGAGAAATGAAGTGTCTTATTATTCATGGTACGAGGAGGGGTGAGGGAGGAGCTTGGTTTTCACAGCGAGTGGGTTGCTCATTTCTAGTGAATTCTGGAAGGATTATAAACATTTGCCTGAGGGTAGCTGAACATCACTCTCCTGAGAGAGAGAGAGCATAAGTAGTCCAGTTGGCAAAGACCAGATATTTAGCCCACATTAGTGGCCAAAGAATTGGCATTCATCAAGAGCTTTGTGTTTAATACATGTCTCCGGGTCCAGGACAAACTGAGAATTAAGATAAGAAGTATGGTAGTAAGCATGAGCACATTCGTTAACTGGTTAAGATGGTCTGTTTTTACCTTCATCATAAACAGTGTAGGTTTCACTTTCCCTTCAAAGGTTAAAACTGACTGTTGTATTTATTTCCAACAAAAACAATCTATCAACAAAACCGACCACATCCTTTCCATGTAGACGTTGATCTGAATTGTTGGGACTATTGGAAACAATCCTAAATTTAACATTTGTTGACCTGACATATGAATGAATGGAATTAGTAAGTAGAAACCTTGACAATTCACAAATGCAGGTTATCAAACGGTAACCGTATTGTCCCTAAAAGCAAACCTGCAATAGATCCCAAGAAGAGCTGGGCCCTATCCGTTGGTGTGGAATTCTGTACCCAGACTTGAACTTCTGAGGTTGGGCTGCACATCTGAGACATAACTATCTAAGTATAATTGAAATGTCATATAGCAAGCATCTTGTGAATGATGGAGTAAGCCGGCTTCTTATTGAGTATAACCTCTAGATCCATTTTAAAATGTGTGTCTATATTTTCCATGCTGTTTGCATATACATATGTATAAACATGCATACATGCATCATACACACATGCACATATATAGAAAACCTCAAAATCTAGGCAGTGTCATACATGCTAGTTACATATAGGTTATTGCCATCTGCATATGAGTGACTGGCAGGGCTCTGTAGGAGTGGCTTGCTTCTCTTTCCCTGGGCCTACACCATGTTTTACTTTGAGCACCTTCTAACCTGGCAAGATCTCCTAGTTCTCTGCTTCCAAATGCTCTGGGTTGTATTTGTCTGAAATTCACTTCTCAGGCATCTCAAAACACAAATCTCTGGTTGATGGAGCACTTTTTGTAATCACAAAGAAGTCAGCTCCTGTGGAACATGGAAGCAGGTAGAGAGATGGAGCTCCAGATAAGAGGAATGCCTTCTATCTCTCTAGCACCCTCTGGCACATTAGAGGATGGGCAACAGCACTTCTCTCACCTATAACCCACCTTCCTAACCTCTTTGGAATGTCCCAAGAGACATATGACCTATTAGTAATGACTGTTGCCCCCAAAGGTAAATTCTCCTGTTATCACGCATCCCTGCATCCTCCCTGCTACATGTCACATATACTTTGCTAATTCCTCAGTGCATCCTTGTAACATTTCCTTGCTGGAGTCTGTAAGGGGCCTCACAACTTCGTTAAAGATGGACCTGGACATGCTTCCCAGGATCCCCTTTCTGTAAGCTAGCCTCACAGATGGCTATCAATCTCTACTGTCTTGTTATCTTCTTCTTTCCACACGTGACTCCTGACAAGCTCCAACTTTGACACATTGAAAAGTTGCTCTTCGCAGGTGAACAGTCTCCTGAGAAGAAGGCGCTCAGATAGGTTGGCCACTGTGAGATGCCCTTGTCGTGAACTTTGTTGAGAAGATCCTAGTGATATTGTCCAGTTTCCACGCTCTTTGTATTTCACTCTATGGGTCAGGGAGACATGGTCTTGACTAAATTCTCTCTTTTTAACCTCAGCGGATAATGCCACCACGGTGGCTGCTGGGGTGGGAGGGCGTGTTAACAAAGATCAGTCCTCCTCCTCCTCACAGTTGCCAAAACTTTTCCAGATGTTAGTAATGAGAGCAAGATGGAATGATCCTGGGAGAGTAGACCCAAGAACTCCAGTTCCATCATTCTCACCTCTCCTTGCTCCTAGAGACGATTCCTGAAGAATATATATTTGGAACAGTGCTAACTCGGGAACTTCCTCGCTGTGACACAGGTTCTGGAGTTGGAAACAAAGTGACCTCACTGCTGGTGCTGTGGATTCTTCACCTCTTGCCACAAGGAAAGGTGAGAGTCGCAGACAGCGAGAGCAGTACAGGGTCTGGAAGACAGGGTGAGTTCTCCGTGTGGGGAGAAGGCAGAGCCAAGCAGGAGACATGGTGGATGTGCCCTGTTGGTCTGATCTGGTCCTCTCTCCTCTGCGCGTGGATGCAAGATAGTAAGCATACCAGAGATTTGGGGTCATGTCCTCCTCTTTCACCACCCCTTGACACTCACTGACTCTCAGGTCCAGTGAGGGTTGTTGAGTCTCACAAGTTTTATGCAAACCCCCTCACCAAGGTAGAAACTGATGTTGCCCAGAATGAGGGGTTCTCCTTGCCCCAGCTCTGGGTGTAGTTGGGTTTGAGTCAGATCATTTCCCTCTAGATCCCAGGGGACTGATGGTCTTCCAGAACCCACTGCTTATGAAATTGTGTAATACAAAAGGGCAATGTTGATCACCGTTAAACAGGATGTGGCTTAGGCCTCCTTCTTATTAACCTGCTCCTGACAGTTTGATTATTTAGTTAGTTCAAGACTCAGTTTCCAGTGATAGCAATTAGGAAAGTAATTCTTTTTTAAAATTATATATATGTATACACACACATATATTCACACATATATATTACATCATTGTGAACCCCGGGGTTTTCCCATATCCTTAACACCCATTAACCTCCGTTGTTTTCTTCCTCCTCCTCCTCTCTCGCTCTATGGTTTGGTTCTGTTGATTGTTTCTAATTTTTCTTATTCGTTTGTTTGTTTTTTTCCTATGTCTTTCATCTCTTTTATTTCTGCTAATATGATTCCTTCTAGCTCCATCCATGTCACTGCAAATGACATATGTCATTTGAGGTGTAATATTCCATCATGTACATATACCACATATACAACATTTTTTTCAGTCAATCATCAGTTTTGGGGCATTTGGGTTATTTCTATATCTTGGTAATTATTAACAGAGCTGCAATAAATATGTGTGTACAGGTATCCTCTTTAATTAGGGTTCTTTCCTTCGTATATGTGTCATCACTCGCTAGGAGCAACCTAAATGGAAGATTGATTATTATGCAATAATTGTCAAAAACTTTTCCTTGAGATCAACTGGCTTCATCCCAAAACGTCATTCTGGGGCACTATTTTTCAGTCATCTCATTACGTTCTAGGCAGCATTCCCACAGCAGGTCAAAGTGTTCAATTACCCAGCTTCCCATTTTATAGCTAATTGATCTTGAAGAGCTCACCAAGGAACTTCTTTGCATAAGGTGAGACCTTCTGAGTTTTATTGGAAATTCATTTATTTTTAAACTATATCATTGTTTTATTGCAGTAACATTGGCTTATAATGCTGTGTGATTTGTGGCATAAATTTGTGCCTCAAACGCTCTGGAGGTAGCTGTGGGAGAATAGAGGGCATTTTCTCTATGATGAAATCATTTGGGGCTGAAATCTCTCGTGCAGAGCACTGTGCCTCCCTTTTCTGTATGCTGGAACTTTTCTCCACACATTGTCCTCTGTGGGTGTCTGTAGGTCACATTGCTGATGAAATTGGGGTGATTGTTTTCCTGCACATGTTTGTCTACATTTTCCTGAGAGGATACCCTCCACATCCAACTTCCCAGGTGTTGAAAGTTGAAACTTTAGGCTCTTCCCTGGGTATAAAACCCCTACAGTCTTAGCAGAGCCTTCAAACCCAAAGCATGTCTTTGGATGTTTTTTCAAAGTCTTGATTATGTTCGTTTCTTTTGATGTCCTAGATTGTCTTGGAGCATACATCCAGACCTGTAGCAGCTAGCAGACCTAGATAGACCATGTGTGAGTGTCCCATTTATGAAAACCCACAACAGTAACTTTTCTCTAACCTCAGCTATGCTTTCCCTCTGAATCAATTTGTCCTTATCACAGGGATACAGTGGGTGTATTTCATTTGTGATTTGGTCTGCCAGGAAGCTCAAAGTCACATTATTTTCCCACTTTCATAGTTGATTAAGACTTTGTGGTTGGTCCAGCTTTCAACTACTAATTCGAACTTTACCTTTTCATTCTAATATTCTGCTCATTTTAGGTTTTCGTTTTTTCTTTAGCTTTTTATTATATGATCAGAGATGATGCTTGTAACTAAGATCAAAAGTCGTGCTTAGGAAGAAGGTATTCCATACCTTTGTCCTATGTCTAGAGGCATAGCACATTAGACATTGCATTTTATTATTTTTTTTTTTTAAGGAAAGCTGCTTCCAATCTAAATACTTAACACTTCCATTTATTTCTAACTGCCTTGCAAAATACCAGAATTACTGTTCCATTGACTGAAATACTTTTGAAAATCATTGGAGACATTTAGGAAGTTTTACACCTTATTTCATGACTAAGTCCTTTCAAAAAACATGGCACTGTTTTCCTTCAGCCAAATGTTCTGAAGAACTGCCTCCTGCAGAGAGGTGATTCATGATTGCCTTCTAGCCAAACAGTGACAGGAACAGACCCCCCCCCCCCCCCCC